>CM038214.1:220781765-221019630 GCA_021442155.1 Cymbidium sinense | reverse complement strand
TCATGATTAATGATTTATTAAGCTAAGGGGTTTAACTTAAGTAATTTCAAAACACCCCTCACACATATGAGTTGAGTTTTGATTTCCTTAATTGAACTTAGGCTCTTGAAGCATCTACCCAAAGTAGATTAATTAAGTTCTAAAACGTTTTAGAATTTTATGAAATTAATTAAGAGGGTAATTAGTGAATTAGCCCTTAATTAAGAGAGGATTGAGAAAGAAAAAAGGGTTTAAGGAATAACTGAGGGGAAATGCCATTAAATTATTTCCAAAACCTCCCATTCACTAAATCTGACCTTAATTAATTTCAACAATAGATTAAACCACTAATAAAACCATTAATGATCCTTAATTACATTAAGGGGGTAATTAGAAATCAAATTAGCAATTTCCCCAATTAAGCTACTAATAAATTCTAAAAAAATTAGGGGAGGTAGAAGTCATCCACTAAAATACATTCAAGAAGTTTGAGATTAATTGGATTAACTATGGAGTAATAGCAAATTAAGATTTCCAATAAAACCTAAAATCAGAGAAAGACAATATTCAAAATCCATTAAAACCAATTTTAGAATATTCTAGATTGAATTATCTTTCAGTGGAAATTACCTCATATTTTTCTAATTTTTCTTTAGAGAGATATGAATTTTAGAAGTTTAGAGGATTAATTAGAATTATTTAAACCTTAATTCCCTAATCCTAATCATGCATGCATGTACACATCGTCATCCTTTGAGTGGACACTTAAACATCACATTGTAGCATCATGTGGTAGCGGCGCATTGCTTTTGCTCCATTCCATCGATCAAGGATCAAAACAACTAGGATTTAATCCTGGTTTAGAGGGATAAAATAAGATATAAAATGTGATTTAATCCATCCAAAAAATGCGTGGATGGATGGCCAGATCATCCCTATTCTTCCTCAAGAATAATGGAGACATCCCCACTTTCAGAAGATTTGAGCTCGATCGAGCTCGATTGGATTGAAACTCAACCCACACCATCTAAACCTAATGGCAAGCACATCTATCAAAATTCCATACATGGGATCAAAATTTCTTTCACAAAGCTCCACACCACATTGAGTTTAATGGTCAAAAAATGTCATACCCATCATTCTCTTGGAGGACCTTCCTGTTGAGACGAAGCTTTGGTGAAAGTTTTAGCTCTTGAGGTTGAGTGGATAGTTCTATGGACCAACTCCTCCTAGTGAGCTTAATTTTGATTGAAGTGGATCTTCCCTTGCCTTTGGAGCTTGGGAAAGAGGTTGGGCAAGCTGACTTGGTCCCCGAGGGAGTGTGCAAAGGGAATTGACTTGGTTTGGTGTGTGGAGAAAGTTGGCAAATCCTTGAGCTCCCTATTTTTGCTTAAGGGAAAGAGAAATGGAAATTCTAACTCTCTCTAAGAAGCTTGGGAAGGCTCTCAAATGGCTCCTCGCTTCCTATGCTTCAATAAATTAGGCTCTATTGAAGTGAATTAGGGGAGTATATCTCCCAAGGTCAAGCTTCACTTGCCATTTTGATTTAATAATTGAGGTTGTTTGATCTTAGAGGCTTGCACATGGCCGGGCTAGGGAGTGGAATGGTAACTCCATGTGCTCAAATTGCATGATTCCCATGTGGCCAATGTGCCAGCCTTGGCTTGTCAAGTTGACCAACCAAACCCATTGGGTTGGGTGCACCCCTCCATAAGGTTTACTTGACCTATTTGGAGAGTATCAAGTAGAAGAGGATTTGACCAAATGCCCCATGGATTTGACCAAAATTTGTTCTATGGCCTAGGTGTAGAATGGTCATTATTGATTTTGAATTTGGATATGTTGGGTATGAGAAAATAGGTTTGGCCAAGTTTCATTAGATTTGGAGTTCATTTGGTGGTTTTGGCTCATGTTGACCCATTTAGGTCAAACTAGGTCAACTTGGGTCAAGTTGACCAATTGGTCAAAGGGTCAAACTTGGGTCAAGTTCATATGACCATTTGAAATGTTTTGGCTTTGGTTTGATTCAATTTGGTTTAGGTTTGAATTTGGTTCATATGACTTCATTTAGGTCAAATGGGTCAAGTTGACCAATTTGACCCATTTGACCTATTTGAGCTAGGTCATGGGTAGGTTTAGATTTGGTTAGTCATATGAAGTGGATTGGTATCTTTGTTTCCAATCAATTTTGGTTAAGTTTGAATTTGGCTCAACATGACCTTTTAGATCAAGTTGGGTTCAAGGTAAATTGGGCTAGGTTAGGTCTACAATTGAGGCTTTGGTCAAGTTCAACAAGTGATTTGGAATGAACTTGACCCATTGGTTTCAATCAATTTGGCTTAGATCAAGTTTTGATAGATTTTGACTTTTTAGGTCAAGTTAAGTTAACTTGGGTCATTTCCTAAAGCTCAAATGTTGACTTGGTCATGTTCAAACATAGTTCATGAATGAACTTAGATCAATGGTTTCATCAATTTGGCCTATGGATTTTGCTACTATGTTTCATAAGTGTTGACTTAGTCAACTTAGTTTGTAATTTGATTGATTGATCATCTCATGATGAGTGATGATAGTCATTTTGATTCAATCCAATTTGGTTGGATTAAAATTTGGTCATAAGGATACTTAAGGTCACTTTTTTCAAGTCAAATGGGTCAAAGCTTGATTTGAGTTTGATTGAACTTGTATATGGACTTATGATTGAAATATAAATCCATTTGCAAGTGGTTTGAAGTCAAATGGGTTTTGATTCATTTGACAATTTCATATTCAAAGGAAGAACATGAATATATTTTGGCTTAATTTTTGAATTGAGTTTTGGTTTAGTGATTGAAGTTTGTATTTATATTTGGATTCATGATTGAAGGATTAATTAATGAAGAAAATTCAAGAGTTTTGATTTGAAGTTGATTTGGCTAAGTCCAAGATTTTGACTTGTAAGGCTTAGGTTGGATTTTGAATGGATTTGAGTTTGATTTTGGAATTGGTTTTGATTGTTTGAATTTATATTTCATTTATATATGTGAATATAAATGAGAATATAAATAGATCATGAGAAAATTTCATGAATTTGGAATGATTTGATCATGTTCTAGGCTAAGTCTTTTAAGAGGAAATTTAAAGGACTTAGGAAATTTTGGAGTTTTGGATTTGATTTTGAGTTTAGTTTGATTGATTTGAATTTATATTTCATTTATATATGTGAATATAAATGAGAATATAAATGAGTCATGAGAAAATTTCATGAATTTGAAGTGATTTGATCATGATGGGCTAAATCCTTAAGAGGAAATTTAAAGGATTTAGGAAATTTTGGAGTTTTGGATTTGAGTTTTGAGTTTAGTTTGATTGATTTGAATTTATATTTCATTTATATATGTGAATATAAATGAGATATGAATGAATTATGAGAAAATCTCATGAGTTTGAATTGATTTGAAGGTGATTTTGGATAAGTCCTTAAGAGGAAATTAAGGATTTAAAAAAATTGATTTTGAATTGGGAATTTGAATTTTGGATTTAGTTTGATTGATTTGAATTTATATTTCATTTATGTGAATATAAATGAGAATATAAATGAGTTATGAGAAAACTTCATGAGTTTGAATTGATTTGATCATGATTTAAAGTCCTTTAGAAGATTAAGGACTTAAGAAAGATTTGGAATTGGAATTTCATTCATGGGTTTCAATCATGGATTTCAATCATGTGGCATTGATTTGAGTTTGGAGAAAATCAAATAAGATTGATTTGGAGTTTGACTTGAAGGAAGGAAGGTGAGGAGTGGTTCCATTTTCCTAACACCCCTAAGGCATGACCTATTCCTATGGCTAACTCTTCTAAGTATTAAGGGCTAGGTTGAGTGTCCACCTAATCACTAGATGTGTCTTAAGACTAAGGAACT
The DNA here is from genome assembly GCA_021442155.1 of Cymbidium sinense. Classification (NCBI taxonomy): domain Eukaryota; kingdom Viridiplantae; phylum Streptophyta; class Magnoliopsida; order Asparagales; family Orchidaceae; genus Cymbidium; species Cymbidium sinense. The sequence continues at coordinate 221,015,747 of CM038214.1, read as the reverse complement.
CTTAAAGTCTAAGAGAAGTTTTATGTCTAATATGGAGGGGTTGAGAGCTCATTCTAAAAAATGAGGTCAACGTATGTGAGATGGAAATCAATTTTTTGAAAGAGGAGATCTCAACTTAATCATATATGGAATTTATTAAGTGGGATTTCAAAGTGATGTCATTTTATTTTGAAATGAAATCTTCATTCAATAAATTTGGGTATATTGAATGGAGATGTTTATATGTTCTTGAACAATTTATTTTTTTGATTTTGTTTGAGAATGAAACATCTTCAATTGAATGGAGAGGTTTCACATGTGCTTTTTGAAAAATTTATTTTTGATTTTGTTTGGAAAGGTAAAAATTTCAACTTAACACATGTGGAATGTGTTGAATGGAATTTCAAAGTTGTAAAGTTTTTTTTTTTTGAAGATGCAACATCCATTCAACATATTTGAATGTATTGAATGGATAAACTTATGTCAAATTTTGTGCTTTTGAAAACATGATTGTTGAAATTTTATCTTTGAAAATGAGGTCTTCACTAAAATGAATTGAGTGAAGAAGCTCATTTGTGCTTTTAGAAAATGTGATTATTGGAATCTTACTTTTGAAAATGAAGTCTTCACCCAAAATGAATTGAATGAAGGAACTCATTTGTGCTTTTAGGAAATGTGATTGTTAGAATTTTATTTTTGTTAAGATACATTACATATAACAATCATAAAGATTGTTAGATGAAAATGATTTAGGAAAATTTTTGTGCAAAAATAATATTTTAAAGAGTGCTTTTGAAAAGCAAGATTTTTATAAAGAATTTATTTTATCTGTATTATTTCAGAATGAACTTTTCAATATCATAGAAATGATAAGGAGGAAGTCTTTAAATATTTTCTTTTTATTATAATTTTTTTACCCATTGGACAACCGAACGGGGGTTTTAAGACCAACACGGGGTGAGGTCCTAAAACCCAAAGATGTTGGCAACTTGACTTAAGGATGAAATAAGCTAAGTGCCAATGAAAAGAAAGATAGTCTTGGATTCATACAAAGGTACAAATCCACTATCGATACTTAGAGACAATGATCATTTACCAAAGATGGAGAGAGGAACCCTCCCTAGCAGAGTCACTAGAAAAATCTATGGTAAAAAATTTTCAATTTCTTTAAAAGAAATGTATACTTCCATCTTCACTCTATACGATAAAATAAAAGATAGAAATATACTTTTTTTTATGCATTTGGACACCACGTAGATCCATAGATGTTCTTCTAAGGTGATCGAGTAAGACATTGAGGAGTGTATTGTCTCAAAAGATAGAAGTCACTACCTACAATGGACAAATCACTGAATAAGGACAATGGTTGCATGTGATAGAGATTCTTCCCTACTTTACATGAAAGTAAAGAGTTTATTTTAAGGTTCATTAAGTTCTCTACACCCCCAGTTAAGTTAATTACATCCTAAGAAGGATTCCTGGAATACATTAAGGTAAATGATCATTGTCTCTAAAGATTGCAATAGGTAGGAATATCAATCAATTAGTTTATTTTGGAAGATCAAATGGGATAGATCAAAGAGAGGGAGGTATTATCAAGCCAAATGAAGATAAGTAGAGATGCTCACGATGCTAGAAACCTAGAGAATCTCAAACTATCCTATGGTTGGGCTTTACATTTTGAAATTGATTTAATTTAGTTGAAATTTTTCATTAGAAATTTAGTTTATGATTCCACAACACAAGATTGGAAATGCCTAGAGGTGAGGATTTATACTTATGGCCCACAAAGAGAGAAGTAACCTGAACCTAAGCTTCAAGGGCCAAAAGCATAGCCTAAATCTAAGGCAAAAATGGGTATATGGTTTACCTCCATAAGAGAGAGTAAACCACCCGACTACTTAGACTTACAACCACCTGGGGGTGGCCGCCAACTAACTCCTCCTATGATTTTAAATTCATGTACCCAAGTCATATGCTTTATGCAAGATAGCTAGACTATTATTTATTTAGAAAGAGTCTAAGTCCTTAAACTCACTCTAAGAGACTAGATCATGTAAGGGCATGAAAAATGACCTAGATCTAATGCAAAACATATTACATATTATTTTCATTTTGGACAATTTGACTCAAGCTAATAGGATTCATATGCCTAATGCATGTAAGATTATTGGCCAAAATAAATAAGAAGGGAGGAGGTGTGTTTCCACCATGGCTCAAAGGTCAAGCCAAGTTTCTCGCAAAGGTGGAAGCCCTCCAATCAAGAGTGAAACAAGATGCTTTTGTGCATGATATTATAAAAATACTCATCCAGCCTAAGTTTGCTAATTATTTTATCTTGATTTTAACTTAGGCTTTAAGTGAGGTTATGAGTTATTTATTTTACTTTTGAGTTGATTAATTTGGTAAAAGATTTATTTTTCCTAAGAACCATCATCCATACATCAAGAAGAAACTTGGAAAATGATTCTATTTTAATGCACAAGCTAAACAAATCATGAATCAATTGATAAAGCTAACACAAAATAATAAGAGGTCATTTATGGTCTAGAACCACCGCATAAACCTGAAAACAAATTGGGTAGCCGAGCTATACCCTTATACAACCTATATTACAAATGAATTAATTTACAATCAAGTAAGAAAATTCATGTTATGGGGGCCTTCAAGTTTCATTTCATCATTCTTTTCTTCTTCTTTCTTCCTTCTTCTTTGGTTCCTTCTTGGATGGTGGATGCTCCAAAGGCTTCACATGGTACATAATATGAGATCTTATGACCAATGCTCATCCTAATCCCCATAACAATCCAAAATCCTAATTGCCAAAACTACATGAAAAGGGGAAAATAAAAATCTAACTAACACCTGTAAAATAGAGATTAGCTAAAACAAACCATACAAATCCCAAGCATGTATATTGGACTTACCACCCCACACATGGGTGACTAAGTCCACCTAGCCTATTGGATTATGTGCTTAGGGGTATAAGCACCTGTACAATAAAAGCATTTATATTTTTATTTATTACAATGCCCTGACCACAATCGAAGATAATGGTTAGACTAAGATCCCCACCATTCACGCATACACCCTAACATCCAGACTAAAATAAACATCACAAAACAAAGCAAACATCAAACCATGTAATCTAATCTAAAGCTAGACTACTATGTGTGTAATGTGTGTTTGTGTGGCTATGGCTTTAAGTTAGAGTTTTAAGTGTGAAGAGTGTTCAACTTAGAGGGGGGGGTTCATTTAAGTTGTTTAGTTGTCTTGATTTTATTTTATGTTTTGATTAGGTTCAAGTGAATCCTACAATTAATTACTAGGTTGTAAAGAGAGGAAAGAGAAGAAAAAAACTTCTCTTTCCTTCCCAACCTTAAGTAATTTATAAAGTAGATTCATATTTTAGTTCTATTTAGTGAATATTTTATTATGTGTTTTAATTAATCCTAAGTTTAGATCAACTCTAAACAAACTGCTTCAAAAGAAAGGCATTTTAAGATTAAGTAAAGTGAATTAATATCACAAAACACACATCACTTGATTTCTTTCCCAACATGTATAACATGCACATGGATGAATCCTAAGTATATCTATACACATCAAATGGGAATGTTTAGCACACTTTATGATGAATGCTAAATGAGTTACTTAAGAAAATTTGAATGCTTATGATGCATGATTTTCATTAAGTAGAAAAGGGGAGTTTCTTATCCAATTTTCACATGCACACATGAATGTATGAAAGGCATAAGTGGGTATGCACCAAAGACCGTAAGTGTAAGTTACAAGACCTACTTAGGGCTACTTAAAGCCTCCCGGGTGTTTAGACTAATATACCACTTTCCTTAAATACAAGCATATGTACAAAAGAAATGAATGGAAAAGAAAGGATGCAAATATGAAGATCCTTCTTATTATAACATGGAAGGGGATAAGAGTAGAATTGAGCAAGTGTTATGTTCTTTTAAAAGAACTATACACTTTGCAAATCTTATTCAAATCCATGTTAAGAGAAAGAAAGGAAGCAAACATAAGACACATTTTTATATTCAAATGCAAACTTATAAAAAAAATAAGTAACACACTTTCAATATCATATATTTGAAAATAATTTGAATTTAATAGTGATAATAGCCATTCAATTTTTACTTTAGCCAAAACATGCAATTTGACATAAGGAAAACATTTTCATTTTAATTTTATTTTTGATGAATGCATGAAATCCATAGAAACACATACACATTTAGCATGATAAAGAAATCAAGTGATGAAGCAAATGTAAATTCATCCACCCTAATTAATTTCTAAAGATAATCTTATAAAATAAGAGAGCTTAAAGCAAATCAAGTTATTTTAAAGAAGGTTTGATTTTGTTTAGAGTTTGATTTAATTTGAGAAATGTGAGGGAGTTTGTATTCCTAACCCATTCCCACATGTGTATGATATTTAAATTCAATTTTAGATGATTAGATCCATATTATATTTATGATTAAGGTATGAATTAAGTGTGTTAATTACCTATACCACCTTAGCATAGTTAATCAAATAATTATGAGCTAATGAGATGATATAAACTACACAAGAAATTTAAATCAGTAATGCAGCTAGTAAGAAAAGGGCCTAATGCAGTTGGCTCATGATTAATGATTAATTAAACTAAGGGGTTTAACTTAAGTACTTTCAAAATCCCCTCACACATATGAGTTAGATTTTGATTTCCTTATTTATACTTAGGCTCTTGGACACTTAAACATCTACCCAAGATAGATTAATTGAGTTCTAGAAAGTTTTAGAATTTTATGAAATTAATTAAGGGGTAATTAGTGAATAAACCCTTAATTAAAGATGGATTAAGAAAGAAATGGGGGTTTAGGGAATATCTTAAGGAAAGTATCTCAAAATTATTCCCTAAACCTCATATTCACTTAATCAAAATTGACTCAATACTAATTATACCCTTAATTAAGCTAATTATATTAAGGGAGTGAAGGAATGAGTTAGCAGTTCTCTTTAACCACAATCCCAAGAAATTTTGGGGAGGTAGGAGTCATCCCACTAATCATACACAAGAAGTTTCGGATTAATCAATGGAGTAATTAGGGGGTAATTAGTAAAATAGCATTCCCAATAAAACCCAAATTTAGAGAAAAGAACCATTGAAAATTAATTAAAATTAATTTTAGAATATGTTATGTTCAATTATCTTTTCAATGCAATTTATTTCATATTTTTTGATTTTTATAGGCATAGATATGAATTTAGGAAGTGTGGTGAAATATTCATCCCTTCATCTATCCTCTTGAAGAAGATAAATGAAAATAAAAATACATGCCATTTTGGTCAGGGCACCATGTAAATCCACATATGTTCTTATTAGGGTGATCAGGAATGACATTGAGGAGAGGTGTACTATCTCAAAAGATGGAAGTCACCACCCTACAATGGACCTAATCACCTCAATAAGGACTCCTAAGGACTATATACATGTACCATAGATTCTTCCCCTACTTTACATGGGAAAGTAAAGTAGGGTTTATTTTACACCGAGTTTGTTAAGTTTTACAGGGCAAGCCCTCATAGTTAATTACATCTTAAGGAAAGGGGATTCCTTAAGAATAGGCTCGATTAAGGTAAATGATCGTTATCTTCAAAGATTTTAATAGGTAGGACTATCAATGAATTAGTTTATTGTTGGAAAATCAAGTGGGATCGATCATGAGGAGGGAGTTCTTATCAAAGCCAAATGGAGATGAGTAGGCGATGTTTAGGATACTAGAAGGCTAGGTAAACATCCCAAACTATCCTATGGTCGGGCTTTATATTTTTGAAATTGAGGGGAATTTTTTTTTGAGTTGAATTTTTATTAGAATTTTAGGGCTTATAATTCCATGATGCAAGGTTATGGAAATTCCTAAGAGATGAGGATTTATGCTTGTGGCCCATAGAAGGAGAAGCACCTAACCTAAATCTAGGAGCTTTGGTGAGGGCTAAAAGCATGACCTAAATCTAAGGCAAAAAATGGGTATTCAGTTTGCCTCCATAAGAGAGGACAAACCACCCGACTGCTTAGACTTACAACCATCTAGGGGTGGCCGCCAACTGACTCCTCCTATGATTTTAAATTCATGTAGGCAAGTCATATGCTTTATGCAAGATATTTATTTATTTATTTAAAGAGACTAAGTCCTTAAACACACCCTAAAGAGACTAGATCATGTAAGGGCATGCTTCAAATGACCTAAATCTAATGCAAATCATATTACATGTTATTTTCATTTTTTGGACAATCATTTGACTCAAGCTTATAGGATTCATATGCTTAATGCATGAGAAGTAAGATTATTGGCCAAAATCAGCGCGAAGGGAGGTGTGTTTCCGCGATGGCTCTCAAAGGTCAAGCCAAGTTTGTCTGGCAAAGGTGTAAGCCCTCTAAGAAAACAAGATGTTGTTGTGTGATGTTGTAAGAGAAATACTCATCCATCTAAGGGTTGCTAATTAATTTTATCTTGATTTTAGCTTAGGATTTAAGTGAGGTTATGAGTTGCTTATTTTAATTTTGAGTTGATTAATTTGGTAGAAGATTTATTTTTCCCTAAGAGATCATCATCTAGGCCATACATAGAGCAAGGAAGAAACTAGGAAAACATGTCATCTTAATGCATAAGCTAAGCAAAACATCATAAATTTTATAAAGATAACACTAAAGAATAAAAGGTCATTTGTGGTTGGGCACCACCGCACAAACCCAAAAAAAAAATTATGTAGATGAGCTTTATTTTTACACAACCTAGATTACAAATGAATTAAGTACAATTAAGCAAGGAATTCATTGTTATGGGGGTCTTCAAGCTTCATTTCTTCATTCTTCTTTTCTTCTTACTCCTTTTCTTCTTTCTTCTTTGGTTCCTTCTTTTGGATGGTTGGAAGGTGGATTCTCCAAAGGCTTCACATGGTACATAAGGCATGGCCTTATAATGCTCATCCTAATCCCATAACAATCATTCCAAAATCCTAATTGCAAGGTACATGAAAAGGAAAAGTAAATCTAACTAAAACCTACAAAGAGATTAGCTAAACAAACCACACATTCCCAAGCATGTATATAAATAAATTGGACTTAGCACACCCCAAGTCCACCTAGCCCATTTTGGATCATGCTTAAGGGTATAAGCATGCACAAAAAAAGCTTACATTTTATTAAAGCACCCTTAAGCAAATCCCATGCAAGATAATGATTAGACTAAATCATCCTACCATTCATTCTATGCACATACACTCTAACATCCATACTAAAACATTACATCACAAATAAAATAAACATCAAACCATACACGCCTAACATAGACTAGAAGTGGTGATTTACAAAATGTGTGCCATATAAGGTTTGTGTGGTATGCTTAGCTAGGCTTTAAGGTTAGGAATTTTTTTAAGTGTGAAAAGGTTCAACTTAGAAGGGTAGTCTCATTTAAGTTATTTAGTTGATATGGGTTAATTTTATTTGATAATTTGATTTAGTTTGAATGAACCTACTTAATTACTAAATTGTAAAGAGAGGAAAAGAGAAGAGAACTTCTCTTCCTCCCTACCTTAAGTGATTTCTAAGCTAGATTCATTAATGATTTTTGTTTAGTGAATGTTTTATTATGTATTTTAATTAATCCTAAGTTTAGATTTTCTAAACAAACCTATTCAAAAGGAAAGGCATTTTAAGATTAAGTAAAGTGAATTACTATCAAAACACACAACATTTTATTTCTTTCCCACATGTGTATATGCATGAATGGATCCTAAGCACATACATACATGGGAATGTTTAGCATACTTTATGATGAATGCTAAGTGACTTACTTAAAAAATTTGGAATGTTTCATGTATGCATGATTTATTAAGTAGAAGAGAGTGATTCTTTTATCCATTTTCATATGCACATTTACAAGTATAAAAGACATAAGTGAGTATTATGCCATTTTAACTGGGGTGTAAGGTACACCTACTTAGGGCTACGACTCACAACCTCAGAGTTGTCTAGACTAATATACCACTTTTCTTAAATACATGTACATGTAAAAAAAGAAATGCATGGAAAGAGAATGCTAAGTGAGTTACTTAAGAAAATTTGAATTCTTTATGATGCATGATTTTCATTAAGTAGAAAAGAGGTTTTCTTATCCATTTTTCACATGCACACATGTATGTATGAAAGGCATAAGTGAGTACAGTGCCATTGTTAACTAGGGGTGTTTGGTACAAGACCTACTTAGGGCTACTTAAAGCCTCAAGAACCTGGGTTGATTAATATACCACTTTCCTTAAATACAGGCATGTATACAAAAGAAATGAATGGAAAAGAAAGATGCAAAAAGTTTATGTTGGTTGATTTATTTTTTTTATGCAATTTATATGTGCAAATGTAGATGTCCTTCTTAAGTAATAGGGAATGAATAGGAAGGAATTAGGCAAGTGTTATTTTCAAATGAACTATACACTTTGCAAATCCTTCAAAACCATACTAAAAGAAAAGAGAAGGAAGGCTACACTATGCACATCTTCATATTTATATCCACATGCAAGCTTATAAATAATTATAAGTAGCACAATTTTTTAGGTATTTGATTTATAAATTTTAAAAATAGTTTTGAATTTAATGGTGATAATAGCCACTCATATTATTACTTTAGCTAAAACATGAAATTTGACATAAATAAAACATTTCATTTTGAATTTGATTTTAGAAAAGCATGAATGTATAAAACTCATATGACATACACATTTAGCATGCTAGGAAAGAAATAAAGTGATGTAAGCATGTAATTTCATTCACATTAATTAATTCTTAAAGACAATCTTATGAAGTAAGATCATTTAAAGAGAATCAAAAGTTGTTTAAAGAGACTTTCATTTTTGCTTTGAGTTTGATTTGAATTAGGAAAGTGTGAGAAGGTTTACTGGTCCCATTCCCACATGTGTGCATTATTTTAGTTTAATTTTAGGTGATTAGATTAATTTTATGCTTTGGTTAGGTTAAGTAGATTAAGTTCATTAATTACCCTTACCTATACCACATTTAACATATTTAATCAAATAATTATGAGCCAATGTATGACATAAAACCACAAGGAATTTAAACCAGTAATGCATCCTAGGAAAGAAAGGTACCTAATGCAATTGGCTCATAATTAATGATTAATTAAGCTAAAGGGTTTAATTTAAGTACTTTCATAACCCTTCCCACACATATGGGTTAGGTATGATTTCCTTATGTTTACTTAGGTTATTGAACACCTAAGTATCTACCCAAGAAGGATTAGGTTTAGTGATTAAGTTTCTAGATTAATTTTGGTTTTGAGAATTTGATTTGATTAATTAAGTAGATCATTAGTGGATTAACCCTTAATTAGATTTGGATTTAAGGAAGAAAGGGGGTTTAGGGAATAGCTGAAGGAAAATATTCCAAAATCATTCCATAAACCTCCTAATCACTTAAACAAAGTTTAATTATCTTAATCAAAGAATTAAACCACTATTCACATGCTTAATTAACCTTAATTAAAAGAGTGATTAGGGGTTCATTAGTTCCCATGGTTAACTCATTAATAAATTCTAAGAAAATTAGGGGAGGTAGAAGTCATCCCACCAAACATGCCGAAGTTTGGAATTAATTAATGAAGTCATTAGGAGTATTAAGTTAAAATAAACCCTAATTAAGGAAAAAAATCAAAATTCAATCAAAAACAATTTTATTGGATTCTCTAAAGTATCTTTAAAATGAACTTGAGTTTATATTTTTTTCTAATTTTTATACAATTAGTTATAAATTTAGGAAGTCTCAATTGATTTAATGGATTTTCATAAATTCTACTAATTTAATTTATTAAAATAAATCATTTGACACTTCAATATCTTTTAATAAAGGTCATTTTGAAATTTTGGTAGCATTTTAACATCAATTGTAATTCTAGAAATTTCAACTTAACTAATATGTATTTTTTGGTTTAATTAAAAGTTTGATTTTTTACTAAAACTCAAATTAAGCTCAAAATATTCAAAATTTAAGGATTTTGGGTTTGTTGGATTCCTCTCAGAAAGGTGAATCCAACATGCCCTTGTTTACAAATTTTGGTTGAGTATTTTATTTTCTATGAATTTTTTATATTTTAGGTGATTTTAATTAATTTTTTAAATCAAAAAATCTGTGCAACCCTGACATGGCAGCTAGGCTCCATGTGGCACTGTGTGATTGGACGCACACACCATACAACATCATGCAATTCACGCGTGGCCATCAGATGGGTGGGAAAGGTCAACCCACAAGAGTGACCCGATTGTTTCTAGACCGTCGACAACGGCCTAGATCGGATCAACCAGGGGATCATGTGATTGTGATTGATTTGATTTGATGAAAAGGATGGTGATCTCATTAGATTGAAAAGCGGTCATGCGATCATCGATCCCACAAATTGGATCGATGGTGAGCCCCAAGGGATGAATAGTGATTTTGATTTTTTAAGAAAAAATAGATTTCTAAGTGAAAAATTTGTCCAAATGGACTCATTTTTGCATCGATTCACCAAAAAAATTCTATTTTCTAATTGAGATGATTTAAAATAAATAGATTGTTTAGAATAGATTCCTAAAAATGTGAAAACCATCACAAAAAAGAGGGATCCTAAGGCTTATAGTTTTGAAGGTTACCTCACTGGATGATTTTGGGTGGTGACTTGCATCAGTGAGGGAAGAATCCTTGACCGAGCTTAGATCCTTCACATCAAATGATGTTTCTCCGATCATCATTTCTAAAATCCCATAGTTTTGGAGTATTTCTCCAAAATGAAGTGGATGTGATTGCTAATGGCTTTGGGAGCTCTAAGAGTGGGTGAATGAGAATGAGGGTTTCCTTCAACCACTAAAGCCTTAGAATGAAAAGTGAAGTCAAATGAACTAAAATCCACTTTTTGTTTAAAATTTTTGCTCCAAACTCATGTCATTTGGCTTGGGGTGGTTGGGAATGGAAGAGAATCATCCTAGGTTGCTCCCTATGGTTGGCTAAGGCATGGAAAGTCCATGAAGGACAAGTGGGTGTCTAGCCAAAGGGAGGTGAGTGTCCTTCATGCCAAGTGTTCCAATGGGAGAGGTGAGTGATTTCACCTCCCCATGAGTCATGGCTGCCCCAACCACTCCTTGGGTCAAAAAATCAATGTCCTTGGTGACTATGTGGACCAATGGATGAGTGCCAAGTGGCCAAGGAAGAGAAGTGACCACTTGGGAAAGTGTCTTTTCTCATGGAATGCCCTTGACCCAAGAGCAAAGTGGTCATTTGACATTGAATTTGATTTGGGCAGATTTTAAATAAGTCAAAAGTAAGTTGGACCAAATTTTATGCCATTTGAAGTTCAATTGGTTTAATTTGTTAAATTGACCCATAAATCGGGTCAAAATGGGTTAGAGTTAATTGGTCAAATTAGTCAAACCAAGAGTTGGGTCAAGTTCAAATGGCTATTTGGAGTATATTGGTTCAATTGGTTTCAATTGATTTGGATTTAATTTAGATTTTGGCCAATTTGATCCTTTAAGTCAATTTGGGCTAAGTTGATTTGACCCAATTGACCAAATTGGCTTGAATAATGGCTTATTTTGAGTTTTGTTGATCATTTGGAATGGATTGGTATCTTTGTTTCCAATCAATTTGGTTTATTTTTGATTTTGGCTTGATTTGACCTTTTAGGTCAAGTTGGGTTCATGGTCAATTCGGCTAAGTTGGGCCTAGTTGGCCAATTGGCCAAATTGGTTTTAATTAAGGCTTTGGTTAAGTTCAATAATCAATTTGGAGTGAACTTGAGCCATTGGTTGCACGAAATTTGGTTAATTTGGGTTCATGTGGGTTAAATGGTTGACTTGGTCAATGGGCTAGGTTGACTTGGTTAGCCCCATTTCATGACAATTGATTAACCTATGATGATCAACAAATATGACATGAAGTTTGGATTGGATTAATTTATTTTGATTTGGGTTGAATTGAATTTTGGTTCATGTAGGTCAAATTGGCCACTTTGGATCAAGTGAGCCAATTGATTTAGTTTTGATCAAGGCTTGATTCAAGTTTGGTTGAACTCACATATGGATTTATGATTGAAATATAAATCCATTTGCAAGTGATCGAGTCAAATGAGTTTTGATTCATTTGATAATTTCAAGTCAAAAGGGTGAACATGAGTTTGACTTGGGCTTGATTTTGAATTTAGTTTTGGTTTGAGGATTGAAGTTTATGTTTATATTTGATTCATGATTATTGATTGATAGAAGAAAAAGTTTGGCTTGATTTGAGTTTGATTTGGCTAATTTCAAGAATTTGACGAAAGGCTTAGGTTGGATTTGAATTTGAGTTTGAGTTTTGAATTTGGTTTTGATATTTGAATTTATAATTCATTTATATATAAATAAAATAAATAAAAGTTTGAATTGATTTGGATTTCATTTGAGCTAAGTCCATAAGATAGAATCAAAGGGCTTAGAAAAGATTTTGGAATTTGAATTTGAGTTTTGGATCATGAGTTTCAATTATTTGGAATTAATTTGAGTTTAGGGAAAATCAATTAGGTTGGTATTGATTGTTGATTTAATTTGGAGTTTGACTTGAAGGAAGGAATGTGTTCAAGCATATAGGGTAGGCAAATTTTCCTAACACCCCAAGGCATGATCTATTCCTATGGCTAACTCTCTAAGTCTCTAGGCTAGGTTAAGTGTCCACCTAATCACTACCTTAAGACTAAGAATTCTTAAAGTATAAGAGAAGTCCTATGTCTAAGATGGAGGGGTTGAGAGCTCATTCCAAAATGAGGTCAAAAGAAGGTTTAGTGATTAAATAATAAGCTAATTATATGTTTAATCCCATCGATGCCATGTGAGGCCACCGACATTATCAAAAGCGCCACATCGGGCAATGCTAATGCGCTTTCCTCCTCATCCAATCAAGGATCAGACGATTGAGATTAAAGCCACGTTCTAAAGAGTGAAACATGGGATGCTACATGTTTTAATCTCAGTCCATCCAAAATGCATGGATGGACCGATTCATCCTGTAATTCCTATGAGTAATGGAGACCCATGTTCTAGAAGATTTGGGCGATTGAGCTTGGATTGGGCTAAATTTAGCCTACACCTTCATCATACAATGGAGATCATATCCAATGGCTAGTTTATCATAAATGAAAATTCCTTTCATAAAGCTCCACACTATGGCTAGATTAAGATTGGAAAAATGGTTTACCTTTAGGTGATGTTTTTTCCGGAGAAGCTTTTGAGCTTGAGTTGGAGTAAGTTTGGTCTTGCCAACTCCACCTTGAACTCGCTTTGATCGAACTAGCACCCCTTTTGCATTTGGAGCTTGGGAAAGAGCTTAGAAAAGTTTGATTGGGGTCCCTTAGAGAGCTTGCAAAGGGAATTGGGCAAGTTTAAAGTGTGGAGTGAGATTGGATTTTAGTTTTCTTCCCCTATTTTTAGCTTGAGAAATTGAGAAATGGGAAGTTAAAACTCTCTAGAAGCTGAGAAGAGTAGCTAGGGCTTGCTCGAGTTCCTTTGCTTCAAATTAGCAAGAGTGAAGATTGAGTTGAATTGGGGAGTATATCTCCCCAAGGGAAATCGACAACTGCAAAGCCTCCTTGCCATTTTCCAATTGAGCTTATGCCATGGGTTTGTTAGACGTTTAGATGTCTTTGAATTCTATTTTGGCCAAGAAGTGGGTGAGGTGGCCATGTGCTTGAATTGAGTGGAAGGAGGATTCAATGTGCTCCATTTCAAGGCATGTGGTTTGGCCATTGGGCTAGGTTGACCCAAACCCATTGGGTTGGGTGCACCATACTCTCTAGTGTTCACTTGATCCACTAAGAGGGTGCTGAGTGGTTATGGAGAGGATTTGACCAAATTCCAAGTGGATTTGGCCAAAATTTACCCTATGGCCTAGGGGTAAAATGGTCATTTAACCTTGATTTTAGTTTGGGCATATTTGGTATGATGAGAAAATAGGTTTGGCCAAGTTTCATTGAATTTGGAGTTGGTTTGATGTGATTTGGCTCATTTAGGTCAAAATGGGTCAACTTCACCAATTGGTCAAATTGGGTCAAACCAAGGGTTGGGTCAGTTCATATGACCATTTGAAATGTCTGGTGGCTTTGGTTTGATTCAATTTGGTTGAGGTTTGAATTTGGTTCAATTGAGTTCATTTAGGTCAAATGGGTCAAGTTGACTAATTTGACCCATTTGACCTATTTGGGTTAGGTCATGGGTTGGTTTAGTTGGTCACATGAAATGATTGGTATCTTTGTTTCCACAAATTTTGGTTAATTTTGAATTTGGCTCAATATGATCCTTTAGGCCAAGTTAGGTTCAAGGTCAATTAGGTTAGGTCTAGTTAGCTAATTGAGGCTTTGGTCAAGTTCAACAATTTTGGGATGAACTTGACCCATTGGTTTCAATCAATTTGCTTAGATCAAGTTTTGACACATTTTGACTTTTAGGTCAAGTTGGGTCAACTTGGGTCAAGTCAATTATTAGGCTCAAATGTTGACTTGGTCAAGCTCAAACATTGATCATGAATGAACTTAGATCATTGGTTTCAATCAATTTGGCCTATGGTGGATTTTGGCTATGTTGGGCTTCATTTTTAAGTGTTGACTTGGTCAACCCTTAAGTTTGACTTGGTTTGACCCAATTTGAGTGATTGATCATCTCATTATGATTGTTGATCATGATGAGAGGTAGGCTTAGTTCAATCCAATTTGGTTAGGATTAGAATTTGGCTCATAAGGGTATTTTAGGTCACTTTGGGTCAAGTAAGTAGGTCAAATGGCTTGGTCAAAGCTTGATTTGAGTTTGGTTGAACTCACATATGGACTTATGATTGAAATATAAATCCATCAAGTGGTTTGAAGTCAAATGGGTTTTGATTCATTTGATTTCATGTTCAAAGGATGAACATGAGATGGATTTTAGCTTAATTTTTGAATTGAGTTTTGGTTAAGTGTTTGAAGTTTGTATTTATATTTGGATTCATGATTGAAGGATTGATTGAATCATGATGAAAAATCAAGAGTTTGGCTTGATTTGAAATTGATTTGGCTAAGTTCTTGATTTTGACTTGAAAGGCTTAGGTTAGATTTTGAATGAATTTGAGTTTGATTTTTGGATTTGGTTTTTTGTTTGAATTTATATTTCATTTATATATCTGAATATAAATGAGAATATAAATGGGTTATGAGAAAACTTCAAGGATTTGAATTGATTTGAACATGATTTAGGCTAAATCCTTAAGAGAGGATTATAGGACTTAGGAAAGATTTGGAATTTTGGATTTGAATTTTGGATTTAGTTTGATTGATTTGAATTTATATTTCATTTATATATGTGAATATAAATGAGAATATAAATGGGTTGTGAGAAAATTTTATGAATTTGAGATGGTTTGAACTTGATTTGGGCTAAGTTCTTAAGAGGAAATCAAAGAACTTAGAAATATTTCAAACTTGGAATTTCAATCATTGGTTTCAATCATGGGTTTCAATCATGGATTTCAATCATATAGAATTGATTTGAGTTTGGAGAAAATCAATTATGGAATTGATTTAAGTTTGATGTTGATTTGATTTGGAGTTTGACTTGAAGGAAGGAAGTGAGGAATGTGGTTCAAGATATAGGGTAGGAAATTTTCTTAACACCCTGGGCATGACCTATTCCTATGGCTAACTCTTCTAAGTCTCTAGGGCTATGTTGAGTGTCCACCTAATCACTAGATGTGTCTTAAGACTAAGAGCTCTAAGAGTCTAGTTATGTCTAAGAGGGAGGTTGAGAGCTCATTCTAATAATGACATCAACAGGTACTTATTTAATTAGAAAGAGACTAAAGTCCTAAACACACTCCCTAAGAGACTAGAGTATGAGTGGTATGAGCATGACTTATGAGATGCAAATCATTAAAATTTCATTTACAAATTTATATTTCAATTTTCATAGATATTTTTTTAGATTTTATGATTTCTATGCTAAATGCATGATGAAATAGGTTATGGGTCAAATCAGCTAGAAGAAGGTGTTCTATCGTGATGCCCTCATAGTCAAGCATTCCTTTATCATGCAAGGATGGAGATCTTTCATGTTCAGAGAGAAAGAATATGCATGCATGATATGAAACATACAACCATACATCTAAGGGGTTGCTAAATCTTTTAATTATGTTATTTATGTCTTAGGCTATATGATGAGGTTATGAGTTGTTTAAAATTTAGTTATGAGTGATTAGTTGGGTAGAAAAGTTATTTTTATCCTAAGAGCCTAATCGTATCCAAGCCATACATTAAAGAATCAATCATTTAAGAAACTATGGAAAACATGCCATCCTAATGCACAATGTAAACATAACTTCAAACAATTATATAAACTATCATAAAAGAAAATAAGGTCAAATGAATCGCATAACCCAAAGAGAGAAAAAGATGGGTAGCCAAGTTCTACCCTTATACAACCCGGAATATGAAAGAATAATTATAATTGTATTAAATGCTATGGGGTCTTCTTTCTTCATATCTCCATTTTGATTTTGGTTCCTTCCTTGATTTGGATGGTGCTTGCTTCAAAGGCATCACAGGGCACCCGTGACAAAGCCTTGGCCATTGCTCATCCTAATCCCCAAAGCACTAATCCTAATTCCTATTATAAAAATTATACTTATGTGGGAAAAGTAAATCTAGCTACACCTGCAAAATGGAGGTTAGATAAATATATAAATAATCATAAGTTATTGTATTTATAATTTGGACTTAGAACCCTACACATGGGTAATTAAGCCCACCTATCCTAACTTGGATTATGCTTAAGGATTTAAGCTATCTCCAAAAAAATCATTCACCTTTATTTTTAATCATTACGCATAATCACATGCGAGAACATGATTAGCTAATATTGGCCTATCATCCATAAAAGCATACACCCTAACATCTAATCTAAATAATACATCATGAAAGAAAACATACATCACATCATACACCATCCTAACTTAGAGCTAAGTGGTGACTTAATTCTAATGTGTATTAAGGCTTGTGTGATAAGTCTTGTTAGGCATTAGTGTTGTATTTTCTATGTGTAGAAGGGTTTAACATGAAAGGTTGATTTCACTTGAAGTAGTTTAATTGATTTGAGAATTTTAATTTGTGTTTTCTTTTATTTCATTTGATTACACTTAACAACTAAGTGGTATAAAGAGAGGAAAAGAGGATTGCCCTCTTTTATCCCTACCTTAACTCACTTTCTAAAGTATATTAATTTAATTTTTTTCTCTTTAGTGAATGGTTTATTAAAAGATTTTATTATTCCTAAATTTAGGTTCACTTTAAGTAATCCTATTTAAAATGAAAGCCATCTTAAGACTAATTTAATTGAATTACTACCACATGACATATATTAAATAAATCCTTTCCATCACATGTAACATGATAATGATTTAATCCTAAGTGTATTTATCCATGCAACATATTTTAGCAAACTTAAATGATGAATGTATGTGCATGTTTAAGATTTATATTTTGTTTGATTGAATTATTTAAAATATTAATTTAAAATTTTATCCAAATTCTTATACAAAAATGACATAAGAATGAAATTAAATAGGCATGAGCCGTTGTAAAAATAGCGAAGTGAGGTAATCAAATGACCTCCTTGGAGTTAGCTAAACCCTCATATTCTCGGGATATCTAGACTATATACCTATTTTCATTCAAACATATGTAAATTAATATACATGAACATAAAAAGTAACCTCCAAATCATATGTCAAATTAATTCATCCACTTAGTCAATTATGAATGCATGATAATTTTAATGTAAAATGGGATTTTCATTCACTAATCACATCTACATATACATGTACAAAGATACAGGCAAGTACTTATCATTGTTAAACTAGGGAAGTGAGGTAATCAAATGACCTCCTTTGGGCTAACTAAAGCCTCATATTCCTGGGATGTCCAAACTATATACTTGCTTTTCTTGGACACACATGGATGTATACATAAATGGGAGAAAGAAAACCATGCAAAGATTGAATTTTTTTATTGAATCATTTATATATATATATATATATATGAATTAAAACTCTATTCAAATTCTAATGTTGAAATACGTAAGAATGAAATAAAATGGGTATGTGTCATTGTTAAGCCATGCAAGTGAGGTAATCAAATGGCCTCCCTGGGGCTAGTTAAAGCCTCATGTTCTCAGGATGTCCAGACTATATACCCATTACCATTCAATCTTATATAAATCAACACATGAATAGAGGAAAGGGAACTCAAAATTCATACATTTAAGCTATAAGCACATGCATTTCTTATGTATTTATACCTAGCATCATAACACATATTATTATTCATTTATAAGCTTTTAAAAAATACATTTGGATTTAATAGTAATAATAGCCACACATATATTAAATTAAATCAACACATGCAAGCTTACATAAAGGAAATCCATTTTGTTTTACTTGATTTTAAAAAGATGGATGCATGAAATCAAATGACATACCAAATTTAACATGATCGGAAAGAGGACAATCAAATATAAGCATGTGATTCATTCAACCAAGCTAGTTCTTAAGGACAATCAAATCAAATAAAATTATTTAAAGCAAACCAAAGCCTTTTTATTAATCATGTTTTGGAATTGATTTAATTTAAAGAGGAGAAGTGAAATCATCACTTGCTGTTTTAAACCCATTCCCACATTAGTGATTTGATTTAATTTAAGGAAATGTAATTAAGTTGATTTTATGGGTTAATTAAGTTGAACCCTTAATTAAATGAATTAATTACCCTTACCTATGTCACCTTAAAGTAATTAACTAAATAATTATGAGCTAATATGATATTCATGGAAAATAAACTTGCAATGATCCTAGGAAATAAAAGGGGCCAAATGCGATTGGCTCATGATTAATAGTTAATTAGATTAAGGCACTTAATTAATTACTCTTAGGGTTTTCTAACACATGTGGACTAACCATAATTTCATTAAACTCTTTTAGGTTTTTAAACACCTAAAGATCTACCCCATGATTTAATTAATTAAGGTTTGATGTGATTATAATTTCAATTTGATTAAGTTTTTTAATTAATTAGTTAAATATTAATTAATTTCATTTTAAAAAGGGTGAAATGAACTTAGGGAAAGGGGTCCCAACACTATTCCTTAGTTCACTTACTGTTGAACAATGATTTATAAACATAATTAACTAATTTATTACTATTCATGGGATTAACCAATCATTAATTAACTTAAAAGAGTAGTTAAGGTTTAATTAGTCAATTTTCTGAATTAAGTGAGTAATAAATCCCAATAAAATCATGGGAGGTAGAGGTCATCCTATTAAATTAACCTGCAAAATTTGGGATTAATTGCTCAAGTAATTAAGAAATAATTAAATTAATCAATTTTGTAAATAAACTTTAATTACTATTTAAATTTAGTTAAAATCATTTTTATTTAATTCTCCTCTGAAATATCTTTAAAATGAGTATTTATTTGCATTTTATTTCTCTATGATTTTTTTAGATTTTTAGAAGTTTTAGCCATTAAAAATGATTAATTAAGCTTAATTGCCTAATCCTGTTAGCGCCACATGTCACGTTGACACGGTGCGCTTTTCACATGGCATCACAGGATTAGCTACTTAAAACTTATCTAACTTAGCGCCTTTGTGATAGTGGTGGACATGCATTCTAGTCCATCGTCCGAGCTAAGATTAGACAATTATGATTAATCTCACAGATTAATAGGATTAAATCAAATCAATCTAGCTGATGTAATCATGACCGTCCATTCTGATCATGCAGAATGGATGATGCATGATCTAATGTCATGCGAGTGATGGATAATGGAGTCCATCCACCATTGCTCACTTTTTTTGATCTTACTCAAGCTTAGATCAACTCAAAAAGGATCCCACACCTTCACAACATCGATCAGAGAGGATCTAACAGCCAAGATCACATGAGATGCACATTTTCTTCAAAAGGCTCCAACCTAATTTTGCTTAAGGATCAATTTTGGAAGCATACCTTGCCAGAGCTCAAGATCGGAAGCTTGAATGATTAAGAAAGCTTCATCTAGTGGAGATGAAGCCCTGTTGAGCATCAATTGAATCAATTCCTTGACGTTCACTCAGAAGGCCATGAATCAAAGATTTATAGCTTGGCTTTGATTGAAATCCCACATCTAGTGCTCGAAAATCTTGGGAGATGATTCATTATTGCTCGATACGGCCTAGGGAGGGTGCGTGCAAAGTTAATTTAAGTTTGATGGAGAAATAGGAAAATTAAGTCAGAAATGGGAGTGTCCTATTTCAGGACAAATGGGAATGGAATTTTCTGATCGAAGAATGAGCTTGGGAGCTTAGGGAATGGCTCTAGGTTTGACTTGGGTAGCTAGGGCTCTAAGGAATTATTTTTGTATGTGTTTGAGTAGAAATGAGGGGGTGTATACCCCCCTTGATCTTGATTGGATGGTGGGATCGAGTTTGGCTTTTAGTGGCTGTCCAACCATCTCAGGGAGTACTGGGTGGTAGGGAGGAGGTGAGTTGGCTCCACTTGGTTGGTTGAAGGTGTGGAGGTGGCTACCCAAGAGGAATCAAGTGTCCTATGGGTTTCAAATTCTCCAATCGGGAGGGTGAGGTGATTTCACCTCCCATGGGTCATGGCCAACCCAACCACCCCTTGGGTTAGGTTGGTGTCTAGGTGGACCATTGGGAGAGTACCAAGTGGCCAAGTAATGGAAATGACCACTTACATGGGTGATTTGTCTCATGTGATGCCCTTGACCCAAAGGTAGAATGATCATTTAGCATTGATTTGATTTGGGTATATTTTCAATAAGGGTTTGCCAAATTTCAAGTCAATTGGAGTTGATTTGGTTAGGTTAGGCTCAATTTGACTCATTTAGGTCAAATTGGGTTAGGTTGGGTCATGTTGACTAATTGGTCAAATTTGGTCAAACTAAAGGTTGGGTCAAGTTCATATGATCATTTGGGATGTTTTGGTTCAATTGGTTTGGTTTAGTTTGGCTTAGATTTGATTTTGGCTCATTTGAATTCATTTGGGTCAAATGGGTTAAGTTGACCAAATTGGTGAAATTGACTTGGGTTGGGTGTTGGTTTGGGTTTAATTGACCAATAGAAGATTATTGTAGCTTTTTTCAATTAATTTGGAGTTGGTTTTCTTTAGACTAACTTGAACATTTAGGTCAATTTGGGCTAAGTAGGTCAATTGGGTTCAATTGGGTCCAATCATGGCTTTCGTTAAGTTCAACAATCAATTTAGAATAAACTTGAGCCATTAGTTGCAATCAATTTGATTTATATTTTAATCTGACCTAATTTGGTCTTTTAGGTCAATTTTGGTCAACTTGGGTCAAGAGGACCAATTGGGTTTGGTTTCACTCAATTGATGGTCAAGTCATATTCAAATAATGATTTTGATTTGGTATGAAACATTGGTTTCAAGGGATTTGAATCTTAGGTTACAATTTGGCTAGTTTGGGTTCATATGAGTTAAGGGGTTGACTTGGTCAAATGACCAAGTTGACTAGGTTTGACCTAATTTATGATAATTGATCAACCTAGGGTGATCAACAATCATGATGGGAGGTTTTGATGGGCTTGGTTCAATCTAATTTGGGAAGGTTTAGAACTTGGCTCAAATAGGTCAATTGGCCACTTTTGGTCAAGTGGACCAATAGGGTTTAGTTGGTTTGATTTTGGGCTGAGTTTGATTTAGTTGAGTTTATATATGGATTTGGGATTAATATATAAATTCAATTTCAATTATCTTGGGTTCAAATGGGTTTTGGTTCTTTTGAACATTTCAAGTGAAATTAGTTAAGTTGGTTTTGATTTGGGTTGATTTTAATTTGCCTTGATGATTGTAGATTTCATTTATATTTGTGAATATGATTGAAAGGATGATTAATTCATGAGAAAATCAATTGAATTTGGGTTTTGGAATGATGGAATTTGGCTAAGTCCATGGAGTTGAGTCATGTGGCTAAGTTTGGATTTTGATTTGGTTTGATTTAATTTTGATGATTTCAATGTATATTTCATTTAAATTTGTGAAGATAATTGAAAATATGATTGATTTGTGAGAAAATCAATTGAGTTTGACTTAATTTGGATTAAGATTTGGCTAGTCCATGATAGGTTATATGGATTAGGAAGGGTTTTAATTTAATTTTATTTAGTTTCATTTAGTTTTGATCATTTGAATTTAGATTAGATTTATATTTAGGAAGATGATTGAAAATATAAAATGATTATGAGAAAATCAATTGATTTTGGATTGATTTAGATTAAAATTTGGCTATGTTCGTGGGATAGGTCATATGGCTTAGGAAGGGTTTCAAGTTTGGATTTGATCATGGGCTTCAATCATTTGGTTTTTGAATTTGGGTTTGGATTTGGATTTTAATTTGATGTTTGAATTGAACTTGATGTTTGGTTTGAGAAGGTGAACATGGATTGGATTTGGGTTGTAGGGTAGGTGGATTATCCTAATCCCTAAGGCATAACCTAACCATGGTTAACCCTTCTAAGTCTTTAGGCTTGGTTAAATGTTTACCTAATTGTTAGAAGTGTCTTATGACTATGGAAGTCTTAGTATCTAGAAGACTGCTAAGTCTAAGATGGGAAGATTGAATCCGCACTCCAAAAGTGAGGTCAATAACCCTTAGGCTCCATAGTGTTGCCCTTGGTGATAGATGATTAGAAGATCGAAGCCAAGTTTCACATTATAGACTCGGATACATCTTTCAAAGCTTTTCTTGGGAGACCATGGATACATGAGAACAACATAGTTCCATCATCTCTACATCAGTATATGAAGTTTGTCAGAGGTGGGATCATCTATTATGCCAAAGGAAACCTCAAGTCATTTACAGTTCACAAGGTTGTCATATATGAGGATGCAGCTTACTACCTCCCACAAAGTCAACAAGTCTATTCTCACAAACTTGGCCAAAGTTTAAAAATAAAAGAAATAAAGAGAAAAAGATAAAGAAAAGAAAACAGAAAATGAAAAATAAAATAAAAGGGAGTGAAAATAGACTTGGAGGAGGAAATGGAGACTGACATTAGATTCCAAATAAAGGAAGCCCCTGAAGATAAAATAAACACTACTTTTAGAACCCCGATCGGAATCTATTGCTATATGGTCCATCCCTTTATCCTTAAAAATGTTAGTGCTATATACCAGTGGTCTATCATTCAAATCTTCGATGAACTCATTCATCATCAAGTCGAGTGCTATGTCAATGATCTAATGGTCAAAAGTAGAGAAAAAGAAGACCATCTCTTTGACTTGAGAGTAGTTTTCAAATAGTTAAGATAATTTAATCTCAAAATGAACCCCCTGAAGTGTGAATTCATAGTAGCTTCAGGGAAATTCATTGGATTTATTGTCCAACCCCTCTAAAAGTTTCACTTAACTCAGATCATTCCAAGGGTGGTTAGCATATCTAAGATGCTTTATATCCAACCTATTAACAAGATGTTATCCATTCTCAGAACTTATCAAAAAGGATTCCAAGTTCAAGTGGGATGATATGTGTAAGCATGCCTTTGAAGACTTCAAGCATTATGTGGTGACGTTGCCTATTCTAACAGCTCCTATCCAGGGTAAGCCGCTAATACTTTACTCTGCTGCATTAGATGACTACCTTAGTGCTTCGTTGGCCCAAGCCAATAATAAATGGAAGGAAAGTGCACTATACTACCTCAGCCATCATCTAATCTCTGCTGAGGTTAATTATCCACCCATTTAGAATCATTGCCTAGCTTTAATCTTTGCATCCCAAAAGCTACAACACTACATGCTTCCTGATAAGGAGAACTTAATCTGTAGGATTAATCCACTAAAGTATTTCATGACATGGTCGATGCTATCTGGATGGTTGGCATGACGGTCCATGATCTTCTCACAGTTTAACATTACCTTTGTACCCCTCCGTGCGGTGAAAGAACAAGCGCTAGCAGATATCTTAGTAGCACACCCCACTTCCTGCTGACTCTCTGCTTAGTGTTGATCTCCCTGATGAACAAATCATGAATTTAAGGGATACTAGCATTCAATGCTAAGAGATGTACTCTGATGGTGCGGCTTCCTCTCAAAGAGGAGAAGAACCATAATCTATTATTCAAAGAAAGGCATGGGTAGGAATAGTTCTCGTAACTCCGGACTGTGATGTGATCAGATTCTCATATCATCTATCCAATCTTTGTACCAACAATGAAAATAAATATGAGGCTCTAATTGTTGGTCTAGAGTTATCCATTACTTTAAGCATCCAGAACATCATCATCTTCATGGATTCTTAGCTAGTTATTAACCAAATTGCTAGGTTCAATAAGGTTATAAAGCCTAAGCTCCATCACTACCACAAGTACACCATGGAGTTGTTGCCACAAATCCTAGAGGTTACCATTTATAAGATACCTCGAGGAGAGAATGCCATAGAATCTGCTTTAGCCAAGCTTTCCAAGGAGTTGGCATGTTTGGAGGATGAGTTCATATCAGTAAAGGTCCAAAATAGACAAGTCTTATCCCTTATTGATATTAAACTCATCAAAAAGTACTCTCTTGAAGGGAAGGTTTCCAATGCCAAGAAGGATGAGAAGTTAGATTGGAGGCAATAATTCATGGATTACCTAAATAAATGTAAACTACCTTAAGAGAAGTCCCAAGTCCATTAGATGAAGCAGAGAGTACTTTCCTATGCTCTTGTGGATGGTGTCTTATACCGGCGGTCTTTTGATCATATGTTGTTATGTTGTTTAGACAACCATGAAGCCCATAAGATCGTGATTGAGGTACACTTAGGATTATGTAAAGCCAACCAATCCGGTCCGAAGATGAAAGCCAAGATCAAGAGACTAGGATACTACTGGCCTTCAAATTAAATATTACATGGATATGGCAAGCGATGCCAATGTCAAATACGATGTGGTCCTATACCAACCACCCAACATTCTACATCCTACATTGGCCTCATGGCAATTCAAGTGTTGGTGTACCGACATAGTGGGTTTCATTAATCCTCCTTCTTCTAAGGATTATCAATTTATCTTAGCTACTACTGGCTACTTTTCAAAATGGTCGAGTGCAATTCTACTTAGAGATGTCACAGCTCAGCATGTGCTCTAATTTTTTAGGAATCATATTGTGTATAAGTTCAGAGTGCCTTGATGAATTATATCTGATAATGTTATTGCATTCAAGAGTACAAAGATCAACAACTTTGCCTAGAGACACAACATAGATTGGAGATATTCTACCATCAACTACCCGAGGGAAAATGGCTTAGCAGAAGCCTTCAACAAACTCTCATCCAAATATTGAAGAAAACACTCGACAACAATAAGTGATAGTGGCATGAGTAGTTAGTTGAAGCCTTGTGTGCCTACCGCACCACATATAGAACTCTAAATCAGTCTACTCCTTTCTCCTTAGTGTATGTCTTTGAAGCTGTTCTACCATTAGAAGTCTAACTCCCATCACTTAGGATAGTTTTGTGTAGAAAGATCACAATAGAGCAGAACACCATGTTATGGTTAGAAGAGCTCGAAGGTTTGGAGGAGAGATGCCTACGATCATGTTGAAATCTCAAGTTGTACAAAGCTAAAATAATTCAAGCTCACAATAAGTTGGTCCATCCTAGAGCTTTTCAAGTAGGAGAGCTTATTTTAATTCTAAGGAGAGTGATTATTGTTTATCGTAAGATGGGAGGAAAGTTTTAACCCACTTGGGAAGGCCCTTTTGCCATAAAGAAGGCCTACCAAGTAGGATCTAATCAGCTTATTAATCATATGGGAGAGTGATCAATGCTTCTAATCAATGGGCTCTACTTAAAGAAAAATTATAAATCATGTTTGAAAATAATTATCATCAATGAAAATTCCATTTTGAATTCAATCTCTTCCATGTTGAAAGTGTTCTTATTTACAAATCTGCCATGATGTGTTTTGGGTAGGTGTACAGAACCCGAGTAGCATCCTATTGTTCATTGACACAATACAAACACAAACTACACACAAACATATAAAGTAAACACATATCTTTTATCGCAACTCGAGTTGAGATAACCCCTGACACTCACTCGTGATTGCTTTAGTCGGTGACGCTACTGCTAGTGTGTCACGCAGATGTATTACCCAGATCAGTTCTACTTGGAAAGTTGTAAGCCTACATGCTTTCTTTCAAGATTGAACATTGCATACCGACGAGCACCTTAGGTTGGTTGGTTCTCACTATGCTGACGGAAACACCACTCATATTGATAAATACACTTTAGGTTGGTTGGGTATCGCACCTTAGGATACACCACTCATGGCGGTCAAGTCTATGCTCTTCTTAAGTTGGCCACCGTACACCTATAGGCTTTCTTTTCCATGGCTCAGGATAACGCCCCTAGTAGCACCTCCCTTGTGGGCACTATATTTGGATCACGTCCTTTGTGACCCAATTCAAACACTACTCAAGTTACTATCAGATTAGATAGTTCCCCTTTCCTAGTAACCACCCCTGTGGATGTGCAGATTCTTCCATTTATCTAGTAAATATGAGATATGTCAATTACAACATAGCCCTTTCTCAGTGTGATCCCTTACACAGTAACAGGGTCCACGCAAACATATAAATAAAATATATATTCACTTGTGGATTAGAAGGACATCCCTAGCAATACCTTTTTCCAAGCAAGCATCCTATCTTTAGGGCAGTGTCAATAAAACTCTTTATAGAAATTATCGACTACTCTTGAGTTGATATGAGTCCCCAGCATCATTCACTCAATAATCCCCCTAAGTTGAGTTTGATTTGTTGTGCTAACAACAGTCACTAGCAGTTTTACCACCTTTAAAAGATGTAAGTGCCTTTGCCTTCTTCCTAGCACAACCATTGCACACGAAGGCAATCCCGGGTTGGCTAGCTCACCCATGTAGTATCCCTTTGGATTTGTAAAGCTGAGATAGGACAAGTCCGATATAGCCTTATCTCAGTGGGTCCATCACACACCAACATGGTCCATAAAATAAATCTATCAAATTTGATCGAGCTCATATCCCTAACGAATATTCCCTCAATTCAAAATCAAACCAAACCAAGCAAACCAAATCAAATCACATGAAATTAAGATAAAATTAATCCTAACTACTTTTTAATTGACATAAGTTCCAATCGGCATTCGCTCAATAGTCACCATAGGTCAGATTTGATTTGTTGTGCATTCAACAGGTCACCCCAGTGGTTGTTTATCACATTGGAAGATATAAGTCCACTACGCCTTCTTCCAAGTGTAGTCTATGCACACTTAAAGGAAAGCCCTTAGTTTAGCTAGCTCTACCTCATAGCCGGTAGACTATCCCTTTGGATTTATAATCATGAGAAAAGTCAAAGCTAATATAACCCCTTCTCAATGTGTAAATCACACACCGACAGGGTCTATACATTAACTGAATCTAAATTAAATCCAATCTGATTTTCCCTAGTGGAGCCCCAAATCATATATAAATAAGTCAAGCAAACAAATCAAATTCAAAAACCAATCTCCCCAGTGGAGCCAAATTAAACCAACTCCCCTAATAGAGTCTAAATCGAAGAAATCCAACCAAACTCTTATTCCCAGTGCATACATTGCCAAACAAATCTATGAAATCAAACTCAAATCCCATCCCCAACAGATAGCCTAAACTTGCTTCCCTAGTGGAAGGTTCATATACCTGATCCCCGGTAGACTTGAGCCCATATCTCTAGCAGATATGCTTCCACATCAATTAAAACATAATAAATTAAAGTCAATTCGATCTTAATCCCTAGTGGATTATAGATTCTTATCTATAGTAGATCTTTTTTCCATAAATCATATAATCAAATCAAATTCAAACTTTATCCCCATTTTCTTCTTCTATGCCCTCGACATAGACCCTTCGCATGTCATGTCCAATGCATGTGTGTTCCCCTAGTGGATCTCCCTCCATGTCCTTGCCATAGAATTCTCTTCAAATCTTATTTCTTCACTTATGCACACCTTTAATACTTCAACCAAAAGCCTAACAATGTATTCATTCAAATTACATCTTCTTAACATTGTAATCAATATTTTATGATTTGTGATGGTGCAAGCTCAAGCTAACTACACAATATCATGACAAACATATTATTCTGTGAATTAACACAGTATATTATATTATAATATATCATGTTATATTATAATTTGCAATAATATAATATATAATATATTATCTAACACTACACCTCATTAGAATCACTTAGAAGGATTAAATAACTAATTATTTCAAAATAAGAATAATGTTCATTTTGGATGTAAAATTTTTATTTTACTATTAGAAATGGTACAAAATAGCATACTTTTGGTGTTGCTTCTTGGTGTGTGCTATGAATTTGGCTAAAATTTTCCATCTCAACCTTCAAATTAACATTTTTGTGAGTTTTGACCCAATGTATTATAACAAAAGTAAAACATACTAAAATGTACAATAACATTTAGTAACACACTGCCACATTCATATATATGTGAACTTATATTATTATGTACATTATATTTTAGTATGCTTTCATATAATATATTATCTTACATTACACCTTAAAATGAAGCACTTTAAACAAAAAAATTATAAAATCTGGTTGAAAAATAAACATTTTTTTGGGATGCAAAATTTTATTCTTTTGATTAAATGACACACCATAGCACACCCCGAATGATGTTCCCTAAAGCTTACCTTAAATTTGGAGAAATCCCATCATCTCAGCCTATAAATCAGAATTTTTATGATTTATACAAGTACAAACTCTACTATTTCATACAATACCAAACTAAAATATGCTAAACAATAAGCAATTATACACAATAGTATGCTATAATGCATGATGCTACACTATGTTATGCCATCTTATATTATAATACACTATAACATATTATATTTTATTATATTGTATATCACATCACAAGGGATTGCTTAAGATAAAAAAACATTAAATTAGTTTAAATAATAAATAACTATATATTTTAGTTGTATGACTTACATATTTTAAATTAAGATAATATATTATGAAGCCATGCTCTACTTATTATGAATTTGGCCAAATTCCACCTTTTTAAAGTCTAAATCAACATTTTTTATAAATAATTCTAGTGTATGCTCGACTGCATGATTGCAAAATACTAAAATAATTTAAAATACATAGAATAATATATTATGATATATGATGCGATACAATGCTATAACATATAATATTTGTTTTGAACATAAAATCTTACTTATTATAGTACATATAGCAAAGCACACCTTTGGTACTACAACCTAATCCCCACTTCAAATTTAACAAATTTCATTATCTAATTTATTAAATCAATATTTTTATGATTTATATTAAATAGACTATCGGGAACAATACCATAACATACTAAAACATTTCAAAACATCTTTGAACATCCAAAAACACATCACTACATGGTCAAATATATGATTCTACATTATACTATAATATATATGGTATTATAATATGATTTAGGGTTAGGGTTTAGGGTATTCAAATCTCCAATAGTCAAGGGAAAGTCTATTGAAAGAATTTTCTTTAGCTACCATAACTATGTTAGGATTAGGTCATTCTTTAGATCTACTCCTATTGACATCTTTATCTAAAGTTTAGGGTTTAGGGTTAGGGTTAGGGTTAGTTTAGGGATTACTATTTAGAGTTAATTTATGGTTTAAGGTTTAAGGTTAGTTTAGGGTTTAAAGTTTAGGGCTACTTTAGGGTTTACAATTTGGAGTTTATTGTTTATGGTTTTGGGTTGTTGGTTTTAGAGTTTATGGATTATGGTTTTAGAGTTTAGGGTTTAGGGTTTATGGTTTTAGGGTTTAGGGTTTAGGTTTTAGGGTTTAGGGTTTAAGGTTTAAGGTTTAGGGTTTAGGGTTTAGGGATTTTAGGGTCTAGGGTTTAGGGTTTAGGTTTTAAGTTTAGGGTTTATATTTTAGTTTAGGGTTTAGGGTTTAAGAAATTTTTTTTTGACATAGAGATCAAATTCAGATTTAATATTTCTTCTTTTCAATTTCATCAACCAAGTAGCACCCCAAGTTTTCTATGACACAAGTGATGACATAGATTAAAAAATCTCACCCATTGAGCAAATTAGAAAACTTAAATAAGTAGGATTGTTTCTACTATAAGGACACTATTTCATGCACAACAGATTGGATCGACCATTCTTCAATTTCTCTAGTTGCCATAAGACACCCCACCCCCCCCTCAGTAGTGGGATCCGCCATCATATACCCGATCCCTCCTTCTCCCACCACCACAGCTGTAACCTTTGTCGCTCCGCCTGCCTCCAAAACCACCACTGCTCCAACCACCACCTCCATATCCACTTTTAGAGTTAGTTTAGGGTTTAGGTTTATTTTTAATTTATTTAATTTTATTTAGTTTAGGTTTAAGTTTAGGTTTAGTTTATTTTAGGTCTAGCCTTAAGTTTTATTTATTTTTGTTTAGAATTAGGTTTATTTTATTTTTTTTATTTTAGTTTTATTTTAGGTTTAGGATTTTGTTTTTCTTTGCTTATGGTTTAGGTTTTATTTTTTATTCACTTTTAGGTTTAGTTTTTTATTTAGTGTTTATTTTATTTTTTATGTTTATTTTATTTTTATTTTAGATTTAATTTTTATTTATTTAGGTTTTTTATTCTTATGTTTATTTTATTTTAAAGTTTGGTTTATGTTATTAATTATTTTATTTTAGTTTATTTTATTTTATTTTTAGGTTTAGGTTTAGGTTTTAGTTTAGGTTTTTTTTAATTTTTAATTTTATTTAGGTTTAGGTTTTTTTATTTATTTTATTTTTAAGTTTTATTTAGTTTAGGTTTTAGTTTTTAGGTTTTTAGGGTATGAGGTTTATGGTTTAAGATTTAGGGTTTTAGGGTTTAGGGTTTAGGGTTTAGGGTTTATGGTCAGTGTTTAACATTTAGGGTTTATTAGGCTTTTGTGTTAAGGTTTTTAAGATTTAGGGTTTTAAGTTAGCATAGGGTTTAGGGTTTAGGGTTTAGGGTTTAGGGTTTAGGGTTTAGGGTTTAGGGTTTAGGGTTTAGGGTTTAAGGTTATAGATTTGCAGTTTTGGGTTTTGGGTTAGGTATAGTGTTTAGGGTTTTGGGTTTTGGGTTTTTTTTTCACATTTAGGTATTAATTTAGATTTTATTATATTTTATTTTTATTTTATGTTTCATTTTTATTTTATTTAATTTTTTATTCTTAGGTTTATTTTATTTATTAATTTAGGTTAAGTTATTATTATTTTATTTTAGTTTCTTTTTATTATTATTTTTTTTAAAGTTTAAGTTTAGGTTTTAGTTTATGTTTTTATTTTATTTTTTTTATTTTATTTTGGTTTAGATTTTTTATTTATTTTATTTTTAGGTTCTGTTTAGTTCAGGTTTAGGTTTTTAGGTTTTTAGGGTTTAAGGTTTTGTTTGGGTTTAGGGTTTAGGGTTTAGGTTTTAAGGTTTAGGATTTAGTGTTTAGGGTTTTAGGGTTTTAGGGTTTACAGTTTAGGGTTTAGGGTTTATGGTTTAGCATTTAGGGTTTTTAAGGTTTAGGGTTTAGGGTTTAAGGTTTAAAGTATAAGGTTTAGGCTTTTGGGTTTATTCTTTAAGGTTAAGGTTTAGGGATAGGGTTAGGGTTTAGGGTTTAGGGTTTATGCTTTAGAGTTAGTTTAAGGTTTAGTGTTTTTTAGGGTTTAGGGTTTATGATTAGTTTAGGATTTAAGGTTGAGAATTTTTTAGGGATTAGGATTTAGGGTTTTAGGGTCTAGGATTTAGGATTTTGGGTTTTGGGTTTAAGGTTTAGGATTTAGGATTTAAGGTTTAGGGTTTAGAGTTTCATGTTTAAGGGTTAGCTATAGGGTTAAGGGTTTAGGGATAAGGTTTTATTTTAATTATTTTATTTATTTTATTTTTTATTTTTAGTTTTTTTTAATTAAGTAAACTCATAGATTTAGGTTTATTTAGTATATTTTTATTTTCATTTTGATTTAGGTTTATTTTTATTTTTATTTAGTTTATTTTAGTTTAGGTGCTTAATTTTAGTTTATTTTTAAATATTAGGTTTAGGTTTAGGGTACTTTTTTAGTTTTGTTATATTTTTATTTTATTTTTTAGGTGTAGATTTTATATTTTATTTTTAGGTTCTAGTTTAGGGTTTTATTTTATTTTTTTAGGGTTTAGTTTTAGGTTTTATTTTAGATTTATTTTTAGGTTTTATTTTTTATTTTAGGTTTAGGTTTATTTTTAGTTTATTTTATTTTATTTAGTTTAGGTTTAGGTTTAGGTTTAGGTTTTATTTATTTTAGTTTACTTTATTTTAGTTTAGGTTTAGGTTTATTTTATTTTTATTTTAGTTTTAGGTTTTTTTTAGTTTATGGTTTAGGTTTTATTTTATTTATTTATTTTTAGGTTTAAGGTTACGTATTACTATTTTATTTTATTTAGGTTTGTTTTATTTTTATTTTAGGTTTAGTGTTTATTTTATTTAAGTTTTAAATTTTTTAGTTTAGTTTAGGTTTTATTTATTTTATTTTAGTTTAGTTTTTATTTTTATTTTATTTTCTTTTTAGGTTTAGGTTTAGGTTTTAGTTTATGTTTTTATTTTATTTTATTTTTTTAATTTATTTTGGTTTAGATTTATTTATTTATTTTATTTTTAGGTTTTCTTTAATTTAGGTTTAGGTTTTAGGTTTTAGGGTTTAGGATTTAGGGTTTAGGTTTAAGGTTTAGGGTTTTGGGTTTAAGGTTTTAGGGTTTTGGGTTTTAATATTTAGGGTTTAGGGTTAGGGTTTAGTGTTTAGGGTTTAGGGTTTAGTGTTTAGCTTTAGGTTTAGATTTTAGGTTTAGGGTTAGTTTAGGAGCAGGGTTTAAGTTAGGCTTTAAAACTTTAGGCTTTAAATTTTAAGTTTCTTGTTTAAAGTATAGAGTTAGTTTAAGTTTTGGTTTAAGGTTTTAGGGTTTAGATTTAGGTTTAAGTTTAGGTTAGTTAAGGTTTAGAGTTTAGGGTTTTATGGTTATAGTTTAGGTTTATGGTTTAACAATAGTTTAGGGTTTAAGATTTAGGGTTTTTTTAAGGTTTAGTGTTTAGGGTTTAGGGTTTAGGGTTAGTTTAGGGTTTAGGGTTTTTCAGGGTTTAAGGTTTAGGGTTTAGGGATTAAGGTTTAGGGTTTTAGGGTTTAGGGTTTAGTGATTAAGGTTTAGGGTTTAGGTTTTACAATTTAGGGTTTAGGGTTCAAGGTTTCAGGTTTAGGGTTAGTTTTATGGTTTAGGGTTAGGATTTTATTATTTTTATTTTTATTTTTATTTTTTAAAATTAACTAAACTAGTAGGTTTAGGTTTATTTAGTTTATTTTTATTTATTTTAGTTTATTTTATTTTTTTATTTTGATTTAGGTTTATTTTTGTTATTTAGTTTAGTTTATTTATTTTAGGTTTATTTATTTTAGTTTATGCTTTTTATTTTAGTTTATTATTTAGGTTTAGGTTTAGGTTTTGGTTTAGGTTTATTTTTTAGTTTTGTTTTATTTTTATTTTATTTTTTTGGTTTAGGTTTTATTTTTTATTTTTAGGCTTAGGTTTAGGTTTTTATTTTATTTTTTTTTTGTGTTAGGTTTAGGTTTTATTTTAGTTTATTTTTTAGGTTTATTGTTTAAGGTTTATATTTATTTTTAGTTTATTTTATTTAGTTTAGGTTTAGGTTTTATTTATTTTAGTTTAATTTTTTTGGTTTAGGTTTAGGTTTATTTTCTTTTATTTATTTTATTTTTATTTTATGTTTTTGTTTTTTTAAGTTTAGGTTAAGGTTTTGATTTATTTTATCTTTATTTTAGATTTAAGTTTTACTTATTTTAGTTTAGGTTTAGGTTTATTTTATTTTTATTTTAGGTTTAGTGTTTTTTTATTAGTTTAGAGTTTAGGTTTTTTTTAGGTTTTTTTGTTTATTGTTTAAGTTTATGTTTTTATTTAGTTTGTATTTTATTTTCTTTTAGGTTTATTTTATTTTTATTTTAGGTTTAGTTTTTATTTTATTTAGGTTTTTTATTTATTTTTGTTTAGTTTAGGTTTTTATTTATTTTATTTTTATTTAGTTTTTATTTTTTATTTAATTTTATTTTTAGGTTTAGTTTTAGGTTTAGGTTTAGGTTTAGGATTTAGTTTATGCTTTTATTTTCTTTTTCTTTTTCTTTTTTTGGTTTATACTTTTTATTTATTTTATTTTTAGGTTTTAATTAGTTTAGGTTTAAGTTTTTAGCTTTTTAGGGTTTAGGGTTTGTTTAGAGTTTTGGGTTTGGGGTTTAGGGTTTAGGGTTCTGGGTTCAGGGTTTATGGTTTAGTGTTTAGGTTTTAGGGTTAGGGTTAAGGTTTTAGGTTTAGGGTTTTTTTTAGTTAGGGTTTAGGGTTTTGATTTTTTTAATAGAGAACAAATTGATTCAACATTTCTTCTTTTGATTTTTATTAGCCAGTAGCACACCAAGTTCTCTAGACACTGATGACATAAATAAAATGAGTATGCATAGAAATCAAAACCCTAGATAACTAAATCATCTCTAAAGTTCCATAAGTAGTAGATAGGATCAATGGTTCTTCAATTTCTCAATTACGGAAGAACCAGACCTCTAGTGGGTTCCACCATCATATCCCCGATCTCTTTCTCAGCCACCTTAGGGTTTAGGTTTAGGTTGAGGCATATTAGGTTCTAGGTTTAAGTTTATTTTTTAATTTATTTAGTTAGTTTAGGTTTAGGTTTAGGGTTTAGGGTTAGGGTTTAGGGCTTAGGGTTTAACATTTAAGGTTTTATGGTCTAGGGTTTAGGGTTTTGTAAAGTTTAGGGCTTAGGGTTTAAGGTTATAGTTTTAGGGTATAAGATTTACGGTTTAGGGTATAGGGTTTAAGGTTTAAGGATTTTTTTAAAAAAATATTAAGTAAACCGGTAAGTTTAAGTTTATTTAGTTTATTTTATTTTTAGTTTTTTATTAAGTTTAATTTTTAATTTTTTTTTTAGCTTAGTTTATTTATTTTAGTTTAGGTTTTTTATTTTAGTTTATTTTTTAGGTTTAGGTTTAGGTGTAGGTTTACCTTTTAGTTGAGTTTTACTTTTATTTTATTTTTAGGTTTAGGTTTTATTTTTTATTTTTAGGTTTAGGTTTAGGTTTTTATTTTATTTTTTAGATTTTTTATTTAGGTTTATTTTAGGTTTTATTTTTTAGTTTAGGTTTAGGTTTATTTTTAGTTTATTTTATTTATTTAGTTTAGGTTTAGGTTTAGGTTTAGTTTATTTTAGGATTAGGTTTAGGTTTTATTTATTTTAGTTTAGTTTATTTTAGTTTAGGATTAGGTTAATTTTCTTTTGTTTATTTTATTTTTATTTTAGGTTTTGGTTTTTTTTATTAGTTTAGGGTTTAGGTTTATTTTTATTTATTTTTAGGTTTAATTTTAAGGTTTAGGTTTTTAATTAGTTTTTATTTTATTTTATTTTAGGATTAATTTATATTTATTTTACATTTAGTTTTTATTTTATTTAGGTTTTTTATTCTTAGGTTTAATTTACTTTTTTTAGTTTAGTTTTTATTTTATTTATTTTATTTTAGTTTAAGGTTTATGTTTAAATTTTATTTTATTAATGTTTAAGTTTTTTATTTATTTTATTTTTATGTTTTATTTAGTTTAGGTTGAGGTTTTAGGTTTTAGGGTTTAGGGCTTAAGGTTTAGGGTTTAGGGTTTAGTGTTCAGGGTTTTAGGGTTTTAGGGTTTAGGGTTTAGGGATAGGGTTTAGTGCTTAGTGCTTAAGCTTTAGGGTTTAGGGTTTTTAGTGTTTAGGGTTTAGGGTTTAGGGTTTATGCTTTTAGGTTTAGGGTTTAGGGTTTATGGTTAATTTATGGATTAGGGTTTAGGGTTTTAAGGTTTTGGGTTTTGGGTTTTAAGGTTTAGTGTTTAGGGCTTAAGGTTAGGGTTAGGGTTCAGGGTTAGTTTAGGGTTTAGGGTTTAGGGTTTTTTAAGGTTTAGGGTTTTGGATTTTTTAGGGTTTAGGGTTTAGGGTTTAGGGTTTAAGGTTGTAGGTTTAGGGTTTAGGGTTTTTTTTAAATTAAGTAAACCAATAGGTTTAGGTTTATTTAGTTTATTTTTTATTCATTTTTATTTATTTTATTTTTTATTTTTATTTAGGTTTATTTTCTTATTTACTTTAGTTTATTTATTTTAGGTTTTTTTATTTTAGTTTATTTTTTAGGTTTAGGTTTTTGTTTATTTTTTAGTTTAGTGTTATTTTGGTTTTATTTTTTATGTTTATGTTTTATTTTTATTTTTAGGTTTTGGTTTAGGTTTCAGTCTTTTATTTTAGGTTTATTTAGGTTTTTTTTTTTAAGTTTAGGTTTAGGTTTATTTTTAGTTTATTTTATTTTGTTTAGTTTAGGGTTTAGGTTTAGTATTTTTTTGGTTTAGGTTTATGTTTTATTTATTTAGTTTAATTTATTTTAGGTTAGGTTTATGTTTATTTTATTTTGTTTATTTTAGGTTTAGGTTTTTTTATTTATTTTTAGGTTTTATTTTCAGGTTTAGGTTTTTATTTAGTTTTTTATTTTATTAGGTTTGTGCCACCATCCTTCAAGATCTTTGATGTAGTGAACCAAGAAAATACATTGCATAATTTAGAGTCATTATTGTAACAGTGCTGCACTTCTCTTCCTTTTTGTTTTGCGGTCGGTGTTGCATTTGATTGGAAATTTTATGGTTGGTGAAGTCTTTTTTTCTTTGAGTTGGACCACCTCTTCATCAAGAGGTTTCTTTGGAGCTTCGGAGGGGTGATGTAGGGGACCTCATTATAGAAAGCGAAACTCAACGAGTCCCTTGTTGACTACTTTCTCAGGTGGCGCAACGAGCATGAAATGTGAACCACATTTGTCATCATGCCTTTGAGATTCTTCTCAAGAATATCAATGGCGGTCTCTTCATGCTTGATTTACCATCAAAACATTATAAATTAATCGATAAGGCGGCTAGCCTACAAGAGGAAGCCAAATAGTTTCCCTTTCCCGACCAATCATCTAGGCCCAAGCTACAGAAGGTGTTTGAGAAGAAGCCGGGGGTTATGTTAGTGGATAGATGGAGTAGCCAACGAGTTTAGTATGAGAGACTACGAGCTCGGCAATCTCCTTGGCCACCTCTCTTCTTCCACCACCTCGACATCATCTGAGTAGCATCATAATGACCATTTCCACCACCTGCAACCTACCCGCGTATTCATATCCATCATGGGTAGCTACTTTCCACTCTTGTTGATAGATTAAATAAGCCATATTCATTCAAGAGGGAGGAAGTTAGAAAATTCTTTAAGAATCTCTTAAAATACCTAGCTTTTAGTTACTAGAGTTTGAGAGGCTGGAGGAAGTGGGCAAGAGTGATGATCCTTGCTAATGCCCCTACCACCGCATGTTAGGCCATGTCTTAGAGGATTGTATCACTTTTAAGGACTAGCTTGAGCATAGCTATAAGTTATGAGCCATAGTTATCCCTAAGGAACACTTATTAGAACAACCATCCAATTTTGTTAGAGTAATCCTTGGGGATACCTACGATCCTCTTAAGACCAAAGAAAGTTAGTATATCTCCTTATCCCAAACCTCTAAGAAGATTATTTCTAAGATAAAGAAGCTTTCCTTACAGTTGCATGAATTATCTCAAACCTCCAACACCAAGGAAGGTTTGCTAGTTACAAAGGACAACTAAGGGGGAGGTGATGGCAACAAGCGATGCGGAGGGATAGTCCAGTAGCCCTCCACCATTGTAGAAACCACCTTTTCTGTTAGCTCCTCTTCCACCAGTAGGAACATTGTATCTATGGATATAGGAAATAAATCCCTTACTCCGCTTACTTTATTTGATTTCTATCATATACCTCCACCCAAAAAGAAATTAACAAAGAAAGCTAATTCTACTTATATATTGTATACTTCTAATGCTCTCAATTTTTTTCCTATTGAAAGCTCTTCGTGTCTAAATAAAAATAATAGCTCTAGTAGTTTCGATCCATTTTTTTTTTGATTCAGAGTCAGACTATCCTTCTCTGAATCAATCAGGTTCATCTCTTGAGATTGAATTGGACTCAATTGACTTTGAGGATCCCATAAGAGAAGCTGTAGGTATGCCCGATGAGAAGGTAAGACTTTCCACAAGCTCATCATTCCAAGAAGTCACTAAAGTCAACCTAAGTAGTGGAAAAGTTTTACTTCCCAGGGTAACACCTCATGATAAGGGTAGGCAAGCCATTGGTTCTGGAAAGCAGATAGCCCCTCCATAAGATGCTCCACTCATGGATATACTTGTGGAGGACCAAGCCAGAGTTGATTACAATATCCTAGCTCACCTTAGAAAGTTTTAAATAAGTTAAGCATATATGATGCACTTGTCTTATCCAAAGAGATGAGGGAATCTCTAATTATGGCCTTACTTGATCAAGAGATATGCTTAGCTCAGCTGACCACTACTAAAGAGGAGGCATGCCACTCGAAGGACATCTTAAGAGTTACATTATGATGAAGACTTACTCTAGGGATGGAGCACAACTTCCTCTTTACATTATAGTGGATGTTTGGATATAGGCTATCGAGTTTTGGTTGACCCAGTGTATAAAATAATATGAGTCTAAGAACCCTTGCCTTGAGGATCGACATCTCAAACTCTAAAAGAAAGGATGATGTTAAGAGGATTCAATGAACAAGGAGAAGGCCTTGTGGTGTTTATTTTTTAGATGTATGGGGTTTACTTTGAGGTACAACATTGAGGTATGATGTACTATCTCAAAGATAGAAGCATCACCCTACAATGGACTAATTAATAAAGACTCTAAGGCATGATGGGTCTTTGAATGTACTTGAGATTTTTCCCCACTTTACATGGACTAATAAAGTAGGTTTATATTAAACTAGGTTCTTAAGTTCCTATGGACCTCCATAGTTAATTACATCTTAGAAATAAAATTTCTAAGAATACTCTCGATTAAAGTAGACAATTATCATCTCAAAGATTTTAAGTTAGACTATCGATTGGTTGTATTTGGAAAATCAATTGGGAGAAGACTTATTTTGGAATCAAATGAAATAAGTAGGAAATGCTCATGATACTAGAAGCCTAGTGAACATTCCAATCTATCCTATGGTTGGGCTTTATAATTTTGAAGTTGAGGAGATTTATATGTTTTGAGTTGAAAATTAATTAAATTACTAGGGCTTATAATCACCAACACAAGGTTGTGGGAATGCTAAGAGGTGAAGATTTATGCTAGCCCAAGGAAATAGCTACCTCGGATCCTAAATCTAGGGAGCTTTAGTATGAGCTAAAGCATGACCTAAATCTAAGCGATGTGGACATAAGTTTACCTACAAGAGAGAATAAATTGCGACTTAGACTTATAACTTGGGTAGTTAACTCCTCTCTATTTTAAAACCATGTAGTTTGGTCTTATGAATTGCAAGATAGCTAGTTATTTAATTAGAAAGAGACTAAAGTCTAAATAAACTCCAAGAGACTAGAGCATGAGTGGTATAAGCATATGACTTAATCTATAGATGCAAAATCTTTTCAAATTTTATTTCATTTTAGACACATCATTTTGATAGAGGCTTTAGGATTTCTTATGCCTAAATGCTTGATGAAATAGGTTATGGGTCAAATCAACTAGAAGAAGGTGTTCTCCACCATAATGGATGCCCTCACAGGTCAAGCATTCCTTTATTGTGCAAGAATAGAGATCCTTCATGTTCGAGAGAAAGAATATGCATGCATGATGTGAAACATACAACCATACAACTAAGGGTTGCAAAATCTTTTAATTATTTTATTTATGTCTTAGGT
Source organism: Cymbidium sinense (assembly GCA_021442155.1). Lineage (NCBI taxonomy): Eukaryota > Viridiplantae > Streptophyta > Magnoliopsida > Asparagales > Orchidaceae > Cymbidium > Cymbidium sinense. The sequence goes on along the minus strand of CM038214.1, from coordinate 220,975,781 downwards.
TTATGATGAGGTTATGAGTTGTTTAAAATTTTTGTTATGAGTTATTAGTTGGGTAGAAAAGTTATTTTTATCCTAAGAGCCTAATCATATCCAAAAACACATTAAAGCATCAATTTTAGAAACCATGAAAATCATAATGCACAATGTAAACATAACATCAAACAATTATATAAATTATCATAAAAGAATAAAAGGGTGTGTTGGGGTATCGTACAATCAAGAGAAAAGATGGGTAGCAACTCTACCCTTATACAACTAGAATATGAAAGAATAATTATAATTGTATTAAATGTTATGTGGGTTTTCTTCATATCTCCATTTCTAATTTGGTTCCTTCTTTTAATTTGGATGGCTTGCTTCAAAGGCATCAAGGCACCCAGATAAAACCTTAGCCTTGGTCATCTAATCCCTCATAGCACTAACCTAATTCCTATTGCAAAAACATTTATGTGGAAAAGTAAATCTAACTACACAAAATAGAGGTTAGCTAAATATAAATATAATCCCAAGTAGTTGTATTTATAATTTGGACTTAGCACCCTACACATGGGTAACTAAGCCCACTATCTAACTTGGATTATGGTTAAGGATTTAAGCTATAGAAGAGCATTCACATTTATTTTTAAGCATCCCTTAAGCATATTCCCTGAAAAAAAAAACATGAATAATATTGTCCTATCATCTAATCTAAAGCATACACCCTAACATCCAATCTAAAATAATACATTATAAAACAAACCATACAACACATCATGCACTATCTTAACTTAGAGCTAGAAGTGGTGACTTAATTCTAATGTGTGTATTAAGGCTTGTGTGGTAAGTCTTGTTAGGCATTAGTGTTGTATTTTCTAAGTGTAGAAGGATTCAATTTAACATGAAAGGTTGATTTCACTTGAAGTAGTTTAATTGATTTGAGAATTTTAATTTGTGTTTTTTTGTTTCATTTGATTACACTTAGCAACTAAGTGTTATAAAGAGAGGAAAAGAGGATTACCCTCTTTCATCCCTACCTTAAGTCACTTTCTAAAGTATATTAATTTGATTTAGTTCTCTTTAGTGAATGGCTTATTAAATGATTTAATTAATCTAAGTTTAGGTTCACTTTAAATAATCTATTCAAAATGAAAGGCATCTTAAGATTAATTTAATTGAATTACTATAACATGACATATATTAAATCATTCCATTCCATCACATGTAACATGCATATGATTTAATCTAAGTGTATCTATACATGCAACATATTTTAGCACACTTAAATGATGAATGTATGTATATGTTTAGAATTTATATTTTATTTGATTGAATCATTTAAACATATTAATTTAAAACTTTATCCAAATCTTATGCAAAAAATGACATAAGAATGAAATTAAATAGGCATGTCGTTATTAAACCATGGAAGTGATGTAATCAAATGACCTCCTTGGAGCTAGCTAAACCCTCATATTCTCTGGATGTTCAGACTATATACCCATTTTCATTCAAACATATGTAAATTCGTATACATGAACATAAGAAGCAAGCTCTAAATCATATGGCTAATTAATTCAACTACTTAGTCAATTATGAATGCATGCAATTTTAATGTAAAATGGAATTTTTATTTAGTAATCACATATACATATACATGTACAAAGATATAGGCAAGTACATGTAGTTGTTAAACCAGGGAAGTGAGGTAATCAAATGACCTCCTTGGGGATAACTAAAGCCTTGTATTCCTGGGATGTCTAGACTATATACTTGGTTTTCTTGGACACACATGGATGTATACATAAATGAGGGAAATAAAATTGTGCAAAGATTGTATATTTTTTGATTGAATCATTTATATGTATGAATTAAAGCTCTATCAAAATTCTAATGTTGAAATATATAAGAATGAAATCAAATGGGTGCATTGATGTTGATAAACCAAGAAGTGAGGTAATCAAGTGACCTTCTTGGGGCTAACTAAAGCCTCCGTGTTCCAGATGATGTAGATATATACCCATTATCATTCAATCTTATATAAATCAACACATGAATAGAGGAAAGAGAACTCAACATTCATACACTTAAGCTATAAGCACATGCATTTCTTATGTATTTATAACTAGCATCATAACACATATTATTATTCATTTATAAGCTTTTGAAAAATACATTTGGATTTAATAGTGATAATAGCCATGCATATATTAAATTAAATCAACACATGCGCTTACAAAGGAAATCCATTTTATTTTACTTGATTTTGAAAAGATGGATGCATGAATTCAAATGACATACCAAATTTAACATGATTGGAAAAGGACAATCAAATATGAGCATGTGATTCATTTAACCAAACTAGTTCTTAAGGATAATCAAATCAAATAAGATTATTTAAAGCAAACCAAAACTTCTTTATTAATTATGTTTTGGATTTGATTTGATTTAAAGGAGAAGAGAAATCATCACTTGTTATTTTAAACCCATTCCCATATTAGTGATTTGATTTAATTTAAGGAAATGTAATTAAGTTGATTTTATGGGTCAATTAAGTTGAACCCTTAATTAGATGAATTAATTACCCTTACTATGTCACCTTAAAGTAATTAACTAAGTAATTATGAGCCAACATGATATGCATGGAAAATAAACTTGCAATGATCTAGGAAATAAAAGGGTTAATGCAATTGGCTCATGATTAATATTTAATTAGATTAAGGGACTTATTAATTACTCTTATAGTTTTCCACACATGTGGACTAACCATAATTTCATTAAACTCCTTAAGGTTATTAAACACCTAAAGATTTACCCCATGATTTAATTAATTAAAATTCGATGTGATTATGATTTCAATTTGATTAAGTGATTTAATTAATTAGTTAAATCTTAATTAATTTCATTTTAAAAAGGGTGAAATGAACTTGGGAAGGGTCCCAACCTTAGTTCACACTATTAAATAATGATTAATAAAATTAATTAACCAATTTATTACTTGTTCATATGATTAATTATCATTAATTAACTTAAAGAGTAGTTAAGGTTTAATTAGTCAATTTTCTAATTAAGTGAGCAATAAATCCCAAGAAAATCATGGGAGGTAGAGTCATCCCATTAAATTATCCCATAAATTTGGGATTAAATTGTAATTAAGCTAATAAATTTTGCAATTAAACCTTAATTACTATTCAAAATTAGTAAAGATAAATTTTAATTAATTCTCCTTTGAAATACCTTTAAAATAAGTATTTATTTGCATTTTTTATTTCTTTATGATTTTTTATGATTTTTGGAAGTTTCAACCATTAAAAATGATTAATTAAGCCTAATTAAAGCCTAATCCTCTTGGTATGTGGAGCGACATTGCACGCTTTATGGTGAGTGAGATTTATTTAAAACTTATCTGACTTAGTGCCTACGTGGTAGTGGTGGATGCGCTCTCTCATCCACCATCTAATCTAAGATCAGATGGCTATGATTAATACCATATCTTAAGAGGATTAAACTAGATCGATCTAGTGGATCTACTCATGATCATCCATTCCAATCATGCAGAATGGACGGTGCGTGATCTAATGTCATGTGCGTGAGGGAGAATGGAGTCCATCCATCATTGCTCAATTGATCAAAGCTTACCTGAGCTCGGATCAACTACAAAAGGATCCAACACCTTCACGACATCGATCAGAGGTGATCTAACAATCAAGATCACATGAGATGCAAGTTTTATTGAAAAAGCTCCAACCCATTTTTGCTTAAAGATTTATTTTGAAAGCATACCTCATCAGAGCTCAAGACTGGTGACTTGAATGATTGAGGAAGCTTCATCTAGTGGAAATGAAGCTCTATTGAGTAAAAATTGGATCAATTTCTTGATGTCCCCTTAGAAGGCCATAAACTGATGATTTGGAGCTCAACTTTGATCAAAGTCCCACCACCGGTGCTTAGGAAGCTTGGGAGATGGTTTGTTCTTGGTCGATGAGGCCTAGGGAAGGTGCGTGCAAAGTTAATTTGAGTTTGATGGAGAAATGGAAAAGTTAGGTCAAAAATTAGAGTGTCATGTTTTGAGACGGATGGGAATGGCATTTTATGATTGAGGAACAAACTTAAGATCTTAGGGAATGGCTCTAACGGCTCGACTTAGGTAGCTAGGGCTCTGAGGAATGATTTTTATGTGTGTTTGAGTTGAAATGAGGGCGTGTATACCCCCTTTCATCTTGATCAAACTTTAGGATCAGGTTTGTCTTATAGGGGATGTCCAGCCATCTCAGGGAGTCATGGGTAGCAGGTAAGACGTGAGTTGGCTCAGCTTGGTTGGTTGAAGGTGTGGAGGTGGCTTCCAATGAGGAATCATAGGTGTCCTATGGGTTTCAAATGCTCCAATGGTGAGGGTGAGGCAAATTCACCTACCATGGGTCATGGCGGACCCAACCACTCATTGGGTTAGGTTGGGTAGTGTCCTAGGTACCTAAGTGGACTATTGGGAGAGTACCAAGTGGCCAAGAATGGAAGTGCCACTTACATGGGTGATTTGTCTAATGTGATGCCTTTCACCCAATAATAGAATGATCATTTGGTATTGGATTTGATTTGGGCAGATTTGAAATGAGCCAAAAGTGGGTTAGCCCAAATTTCAAGTCAATTGGAGTTGATTTGGTTAGGTTTGGCTCAATTTGACTCATTTAGATCAAATTGTGTTAGGTTGGGTCAAGTTGACCAATTGGTCAAATTGGGTCAAACCAAGAATTTGGTCAAGTCCATATGAACATTTGGGATGTTTTGGTTTAGTTTGGCTTAGATTTGATTTTGGCTCATTTGAATTCATTTGGGTCAAAAGGGTTAAGTTAACCAATTTGACCAAATTGGCCAAATTGGGTTGGGTTTTTTTTTTGGGTTTAGTTGACCAATTGAAGATGATTGTAGGCTTTGGTTTCAATTAATTTGGATTTGATTTGATTTAACTTTACAGTTTAATTTATTTGAGTAGGTCAATTGGGTTCAATTAGGTCCAATCCTTGGCTTTGGTCAAGTTCAACAATCAATTTGTATTGAACTTGAGCCATTGGTTATAATCAATTTGGTTTATATTTTGATTTGACCCAATTTGGTCTTTTAGGTCAATTTTGGGTCAACTTGGGTCAACAGGTCAAGCCAATTGGGTTTGGTTTGACTCAATTGAAGGTCAAGTCATATTCAAATATTGATTTGATTTGGTATGAATCATTGGTTTCTTGGGATTTGGCTTAGGTTGCAATTTGGCTAGTTTGGGTTCATATGGGTTAAGGGTTGACTTGGTCAAATGACCAAGTTGACTTGGTTTGACCAATTTATGATAATTGACTTGGTTTGACCCAATTTGTGACAAATGACCAGTAATCAAAATCATGATGGGAGGTTTTGATGTTGGTTCAATCAAATTTGGGTAGGATTAGAACTTGGCTCAAATAGGTCAAATTAATTGGCCACTTTAGTCAAGTGGACCAATTGGGTTTAGTTGGCTTGATTTTGGGTTGGGTTTGATTTAGTTGAGTTTATATATGGAATTGGGATTGATATATAAATTCAATTATAATTGGGTTGGGTCCAAATGAGTTTTGGTTCATTTGAATATTTCAAGTAAATATGGTTAAGTTGGGTTTGACTTGGGTTAATTTTGGTTTGACTTAATGATTGTATATTTCATTTATATTTATGAATATGATTGAAGGTATGACTAATTCATGGGAAAATCAATTGAATTTGGATTTTGGAATTAAGGAATTTGGTTAAGTCCATGGAGTTGGGTCATATGGCTTAGGTTTGGATTTTGATTTGTTTGATTTAGTTTTGATGATTTAAATGTATATTTCATTTAAACATGTAAAGATGATTGAAAATATGATTGATTTGTGAGAAAATCAATTGAGTTTGACTTGATTTGGATTAATATTTTGCTAAGTCCATGGGATAGGTTAATATGGCTTAAGAAGAGTTTTGATTTAGTTTGAGTTAGTTTTAATCATTTCAATGTAGATTTGATCTATATTTAGAAGGATGACTGATAATATAAATTTAATATGAGAAAATCAATTGATTATGGATTTATTTGGATTAAGATTGACTAAGTCCATGAGATATGTCATATGACTTAAGAAGGGTTTCAATTTTGGATTTGATCATGGGCTTCAATCATGTGACCTGAGTTCCACCAGGCAGAGGAAGAGGTCAGTTCAGAGGCAGTCCTAGGGTGGAAAACCTTCTTATTAGCCACCCAATAGAAGATATGTCCTAGATACAAGGAGTACACCTATTATCTTTATAGACTTAGAATCTAGTTCATAGTATGAGTCTTATATGGTTAGCACACTAGCGATCTCTTCACAGTAGTAGATTCCTTTGGAGGTGACACTTGAGCAAGATAGCGAAAAAGGCCAGGCTCCAAAGCAAAGCATAAGTGTATCCAAGTCTACATGTGAAACAATTAGGCATCAATTTGGAACCTTAGCTCTAACCCTACTATCCACTCAAAAAGCTAAGGTTTTAGTAGTTAAGGAAGCCCCTAATTCATCCACAGGTGAGAAGACTCAAAGGATCTTTTTGGGAGCATCAACCTCAAGATATGAAGTTGATGTAGAACTTGAGGATGATTCATATAAATATTTAATAGAATTACCTTTTGATTTGTACTTGCCTTGTGTAAATAATTTAGCAAAGAAAGGGTTAATACCACATACTTGGTCAAAGCATAGGTCAAACTACTTCAAAAGAATATGGAAGAACAAATACAACAGCTCTCAATCAAGCCCAGAACTAGGATTGATGCGGTGCTTCCATTGATGATGATTGCTTAGTCACCAACCATTTAGAATCTAATATGTTTTTTTCAAATCACATTAACTCATATGAGGAGTTGTGCTTACAAACTTCAAATGATCCAGATGATTTTTAAGTCAAAGATGCACCTCTAGAGTTTGAAGAAGAAATCTAGTCAACCATGGACGAGCTCAAGGAAATCAAGCTAGGAACTGAGGAAGATCCAAGCATGACATACATCAATTTTTTGTTGAATGAAATTGAAACTAATACTTCGTTGGACTATTGATTAAGTTTAAGGACTTCTTTGGATGGTGCTATTAAGAGATGCCTACATTGGCTCTTGACATAGTGGTCCATAAACTAGCAATAGAGCCTACTGCTAACTCTATCAAGCAAGCTTCTAAATGCATGCGATTAGACATAGAATAACATGTCATTTATGAGGTCCTGAAATTGATTGATGCTGGCTTCATTCGAGAAGGAAAATACCCTACTTGGTTAGCCAGTGTCATCCCAGTTAAGAAAAATAATGACAAAATTCACATATGCGTTGATTTTAAGGACTTAAATAAGGTATGTCCAAAAGATGAATTTTCACTACCAATCCCAAGGCGATGGTAAACATTGCTTCATCTCATGCGTCTTCTCTTTCATGGATGGCTCATCGGATATAACCAAATAAAATATGGCCCCTAAAGATGAAACACTAATTTTAGAACCCCGATAAAAATCTATTGTTATAATGTCATGCCTTTCCCTTAAAATCTTTGGTGCTATATACAATGGCTATGACTCGAATCTTCGATAAACTTATTCATCATCATGTCGAGTTCTATGTCGATGATCTTGTGGTTGAAAGTAGAGTAAAGGAAGACCATCTCTTTGACTTGAGAGTACTTTCGAATAGGTATGATAATTTAACCTCAAAATGAACCCCTAAAGTGTGCATTTGGAGTAGTTTTAGGAAAATTGCTTGGGTTTGTTATCCGACACTAGGGAATCAAAATTGATCCGGAGAAGATCAAGGCGATATTAGAAATACCACCCCCTAAAAATTTAACAAAACTCAGATCATTCTAAGGGTGGTTGGCATATCTAAGATACTTTATATCCAACCTATTGGGAAGATGTCAGCCATTGTCAGTACTTATCAAAGAGGATGACAAGTTTAAGTGGGATGATAAGTGTGAGCATGCCTTCAAATACTTCAAGCATTACTTGATGACGCCACCAATTTTAGCAACCCATATCCCGAGCAAGTTGCTCATACTTTACATTGCTATGTTAGATGACTCCCTAGGTGCTTTGTTTGCCCAAGCCAACAACAAAGGGAAGAAAAATGCACTCTACCTCAGCCATCGTCTAATCCCTACTGAGGCTAATCATAATCTTTGCATCCCAAAATCTACAACACTACATGCTTCTTCATAAGGTAAACTTAATCTCTAGGATCAATCCACTACAGTATCTCATAACATGATCGAAGCAATCGACTATAGTATCACATTACCTTCGTACCCCTCCGTGTGGTGAAAAGACAAGAGTTGGTGGATTTTTTAGCAACAAACCCACTTCTTGTTGACTCTCTGCTTAGTGATTGTCTCCCCGATGGCAAAATCATGAACTTAGGGGATACGAGCATTCATAACTAAGATATCTAATTTGATGGTGCAGCTTTCTCTCAAAGAAGAGATGAACCACAATCTACTATTCCACGAAAGGCAGGGGTAGGAATAGTTCTCTTAACTCCAGACCATAATGTGATGAGATTCTCATATCATCTGTTTAATCCTTGTACCAACAACGAAGTCGAATATGAGGCTCTGATTGTCGGTCTAGAGTTATCCATTACTCTAAGCATCAAGAACATCAACATCTTATTATCAACCAAATCACTGGGTCCTATAAGGTTATAAAGCCCAATTTCCATCACTGCCATAAGTACACCATGAAGTTGTTGGCCTAAATCCTAGAGGTTATAATTTATAAGATTCCTCGAGGAGAGAATGTCATAGTGTATGCTTTAGCCAAGCTTGCTAAGAGTTGACATGCGGAGGATGAGTCCATATCAATAAAGGTCCAAAAAAGTCTTATCCCTTATTGATATTAAACTCATCAAAAAGTACTCTTTTGAAGGGTAGGTTGCCATTACCAAGAAGGACGAGGAGTTAGATTGGAGGCAACCATTCATGGATTACCTAAATAAAAGCAAACTACCTCAAGAGAGTCCCAAGCCCATCAGATGAAGCAGAGAGCACTTTCCTATGCTCTTGTGGATGGTGCCTTATACCGACAGTCTTTCGATCATATGTGGTTATGATGTTTAGACTAGCACAAAGCCCATAAGAATGTGACTGAGGTACACTCAGGATTATGTAGAGCTAACCAATCTGGTCCGAAGATGATAGCCAAAATCAAGAGACTATGATACTACTGACGATCGATGATCCAAGATTATATGTATACAGCAAGGAGAGGCCACCAATGTGAAATACATGGTGTAGTCCTACACCAACCACCTAATATTCTACATCCTACATTGGCCTCATGGCCATTCGAGTGTTGGGGTACTGACATAGTGGGTCCGATTGATCCTCCTTCTTCCAAGGGTCATCAGTTCATCTTAGCTGCTACTAACTACTTTTCCAAATGGGTGAAGGTGATTTTTCTTAGAGAGGTCACAACTCAGTATGTGCTCCAATTTTTTAGTAACCAAAATGTATATAGGTTCGGAGTGTCTCGATAAATTTTTTTTGATGATGGCACTACATTCAAAAGCATCCAGATCAATAACTTTGCTTGGGGATACATCATAGATTGGAGATATTCTACCATCAACTACCTGAGGGCAAATGGCTTAGTAAAATCCTTCAACAAAACTCTCATCTAAATACTAAAGAAGACACTCAACAACAACAAGTGACAATGGCATGAGCAGTAAGTTGAAGCCTTGTGGGCTTGCCGCACCACATATAGAACTCCAACTCAGTTTACTCTTTTCTCCTTAGTGTATGGGTCTAAAGCCATTCTACCATCAAAATTCCAACTCTCATCACTAAGGATAGCTGCGGCTAGCAAGATCATGAAAGAGCGGAATGCAAGGTTGTGATTAGAAGAGCTCGAAGGATTAGAGGAGAGATGCTTATGGGCATGCCAACACCTTAAGTTATACAAAGCTAAAATGATTGAAGATAACAAGTTGGTACTTCATAGAGCTTTTCAAGTATGAGAGGTTATTTTAGTTCTAATGATTGTTTCCCATCGTAAGATGGGAGGCAAGTTTGAACCCACTTGGGAAGGACCTTTTACCATAGAGAAGGCCTCACAAGTAGGATCTTATCAGCTTATTAATTAGAAGAGAGAATGCCCAATGCTTCTAATCAACGGGCTCTCCTTAAAGAAATATTATAAATCATGTTATAAAATAATTATCAACAATGAAAATTCCATTTTGAATTCAATCTGTTCCATGTTGAAAGTATACTTATTTGCGAAGCCACGACGATGTGTTTAGGGTAGGTGTAAGGAACCCAGGTGGCCTCCTATCTGTCATCGACACAACACAAACACAAACTACATGAAAACATATAAAATTAACACATAGTTGTTATCTCAGGCTACTCAAAGTTGAGATAACACCCAATACACTCGTACTTTCTAGGTGGGCTAACACTGCTAGTGTGTCACCCTAGTGGTCTTCTTGCTTTGGAGGATATAAGTCTGCTACACTTTCTTTCTTTACTTGGCCCCTGCACACCGATGAGTGCCTTGTTAGTTTTATAGGTCTTTCTATGTGGCCAGTAAGATGCCTCATGTTGTCTTCATTTAACAGAATGTGAGTTTATTATGCTTTCTTCTTGGATTAGTCATTGTGCACTGATTGATCGAGTATATTTGAGGTTTACGATAAGTCCCCTAGCAACTCCTTCCCTCATGACTACTTCAAGTCTAGGTCCAGTCCTTCCTCGGGGCTCCTTGCTTAGTAGTCACTCTAGGTTAGATAACATATGTCCCGCCGATGATAAACTATCCCAATGATCAATTATTCTTGGAAGGTTGTAAGCCTACACACTTTCTTTCTAGGTTGAACATTGCACACTGATGAGCTCCTTAGATTTGTTGGTTATCACTATACTGATGAATACACCACTCATGTTGATAGATACACCTTAGGTTGGTTAGTTCTCGCACCTTAGGATACACCACTCATGGCAGATGTAAGTCCGCTATGATTTCTCCTTGAGTTGGCCATCGTACACATAGAGGCTTTCTTTTCCAGGGCTTAGGATAATGCCCCTAGCAGTACCTCTTTTGTGGGCACTATATTTGGATCACGTTATTTGCAACCCCATTTAGACACTACCTGGGTTACTATCAGATTAGACAGTTCCCCTTTCCTAGTAACCACCCATATGGTTGGAGAATCCTTCCTATGAATGTGCAGATTCTCCCTTGGTCTAGTAAATCTGAGATAGGTCAAGGCTGACATAGCCCCTTTCAGTGTGGTCCCTTGCACACCAAAAGGGTCTACACAAACATATAAATAAAATACATATTCACTTGTCGATTATGAGGACACCCCTACTGGAACCATTTCCTAAGCAGGTATCCTACTTTTAGTATAGTGTCAGCAAAAGTCCTTATAAAAATTGCTTGACTACTATAGAGTTAATATAAGTCCCTAATTGAATTCAATCAATAGTCGCTCCTAAGTCAGGTTTGATTTGTTGTGCTACCAACAGGTCAATCCAACGGTTATTCCCTACTTTAGAAGATGTAAGTTTGCTAGGCCTTATTCCTAGCATAGCTGTTGCACACTAAAAGGAAACCCCTTAGGTTGGCAAGCTCTAACCCACAGCTAGTAGACCACCCCTTTGGATTTGTAAATTTGAGATATGATAAGTTTGATATAGCTCCATCTCTGTGGGTCCATCGCACATTGGCATGGTCCATAAATTAAATCTGTCAAATTTAACCAAGCTCACATCCCCAATGGATATGCCCTCAATTTGAAATCAAAATAAACCAAAAAAACCATATCAAATCACATAAAATTAAGATAAAATTAATCTTGACTACTTTTGAATTGACATAAGTCCCTAGCCTCATTCACTTAGTAGTCACCCTAGGTTAGGTTCGATTTATTTTACAACCAACAGGTCACCCTAGTGATTATTTCTCTCTTTGGAAGATGTAAGTCTATTATGCCTTCTTCCTAGTATAGCCATTACACACCAAAAGGCATCCCCTTAGATTGGCTAGCTATATGCCGCAGCCGGTAGACTATCCCTTTGGATTTGTATAGCTGAGGTAGGTCAAGGCTGACATAGCCCATTCTCAGTGGGTCCATCGCACACTAACAAGGTCCATACATAAACTTAGATTAAATTTAAGCCATTCTAATTTTCCCCAATGGAGTTAAATCACACCATCCCCCTAGTGGAACCCTAAATCATATATAAACAAGTCAATAAATAAATTAAATTCTAAACCAACCTCCCTAGCTGTGCCAAATTAAACCAACTCCCCTAGTAGAGTCTAAATTAAAGAAATCCAACCAAACTCTTATCCCTAGCAGATACATCCCCAAACAAATCTATGAAATCAAACTTAAATCTTAATCCCTAGCAGATAGCCCGAACCTACTTCCCTAGTGGAAGGTTCATATACCCGATCCCTAGCAGACTCGAGCCCATATCTCTAGTAGATATGCCTCCACATATATTAGAACAAAATAAATTAAAGTCGATTCGATCATAATCCTGGGTGGATTATAGATTATTATCCCCAGAAGATCTTCTTTACATAAATAATATAATAAAATCAAATTCATACCTTATTCCAAGCATATTTTCTTCTTCTATGCCCTTGGCATAGACCCCTCACATGTCATGTTCAACGGATATGTGATCCCCTAGGGGATCTCCCTCCATGTTTTTGACATGGAATTCTCATCAAAACTGATTTCTTATCTTATGCACAACTTTAATACTTCAACCATAAGCCTAACAATATATTCGTTCAAATTACATAATCTTAATATTGCAATCAACATTTTATGATTTGTGATGGTGCAAGCTCAAACTAACTATACAATATCATGCTAAACATATTATAGTTTGAATTAACACACTATATTATATTATAATATATGATGCTATATTATAATTTGCTATAATATAATATATTGTCTAACATTACACCTCATTAGAATCACTTAAAAGGAACAAATAACAAAATTTTCTCAAAATGTGAATAATGTTCATTTTGGATGGAAAATTTTTATTTTCTATTAAAAATGGTACAAAATAGTATAATTTTTGTGTTTGAATTTGGCCAAATTCTTCCATCTCAACCTTCAAATTAATATTTTTATGAGTTTCGACCCAATGTATTATAACAATAGTAAAACATACTAAAATGTACAATAACATTTAGTAACACATGACCACTTTCATATATATATGAAGTTATACTGTTATGTACATTATATTTTAATATGCTTTCATAAAATATATTATCTTACATTACACCTTAAAATGAATCACTTTAAGCAAAAAAATTATAAACATTGGTTGAAAAATGATCATTTATTTTTAATGCAAAATTCCATTCATTTGATTAGATGACACACCATAGCACACCCCCAATGATGTTCCCTAAATCTTACCTTAAATTTTTCCAAATCCCATCATCTCAACCTATAAATCAATATTTTTATGAATTATACTAGTGCAAACACTACAACATCATACTATAACAAACTAAAATAAGCTAAACAATAAGTACTAATACACAATAGTATCTTATAATGCATGATGCTACACTATGTTATGTCATCCTATATTATAATACACTATAACATATTATATTATACTATATTGCATATCACATCACAAGGGATTTCTTAAGATAAAAAATCATAAAATTAGTCTAAACAATAAAAAATAATATATTTTAGTTATATCACTTACTTATTTTTAAATTGAAATAATATATTATGATGCCACGCTCTACCTATTATGAATTTGGCCAAATCCCACCATTTTAAAGTCTAAATCAACATTTTTTATAAATAATGCTAGTTAGGCTCGACTGCATGATTGTAAAATACTAAAAGAATTTAAAATGTGCAGAATAATATATTATGATAGATGATGCTATACTATGCTACAACTTATAATATGTATTTTGAACATAAAATCTTACTTTTTAGACTACAAGTGGCATAGCACACCTTTGGTATTACAACCAAATTCCCACATCAAATTTAATAAATTTCATCATCTAATTTATTAAATTAATATTTTTATGATTTATATTAATATAGACTATAGGGCACAATACCATAATATACTAAAAAATTTCATAACATCTTATAACATGCTAAAACACATCACTACATGCTCAAATATATGATGCTACATTATACTATAATAAATGGTATTATAATATGATTTAGGGTTAGGGTTTAGGTTATTCAAATCTCTAATAGTCAAGGGAAAGTCTCTTGAAGAAATTTTCTTTAGCTACCATAATTATGTTAGGATTAGGTCATTCATTAGATCTACTCCTAATGACATTTTTATTCAAGGTTTAGGGTTAGTTTATGGTTGTAGGTTTTAGGGTTTATAGTTTATGGTTTTAGGGTTTCGGGTTTAGGGTTTAGGTTTTGACTTTTAATGTTTAGGGTTTAGGGTTTAGGATTTAGTGTTTAGGGTTTATAGTTTTTAAGGTTTAGGTTTTAAGGTTTAGGGTTTAGGTTTTAGGGTTTAGGTTTTAGGTTTAGGGTTTAAGTTCTAGTTTAGGGTTTAAGTTTTTTTAATGATTAATAAATTAAGATTTAACATTTTTTCTTTTTGATTTTATCAACCAAGAAGCATCCCAAGTTTTCTAAGACACAAGCGATGATATAGATAAAACATGAGCACCGATAGAGTAAATCAAAAATCTTAGATAAGTAGAACCATGTCTTCTATAAATACACTATTCCATAAGCAGTAGATCGGATAGACCATTTTTTAGTTTCTTCAGTTCCATCAAAACCACCCCCACCTCTCGAGTAGCAGGATCTGCCATCATATCCCTGATCTCTCACTCCACCACCACCGTGGATTTAACCTTTGTCACTCCTCTCACATCCATAACCACCACTTCTTTGACCACAACATCCATATCCACCAGCACCTCTAGATCCCCCACCACCACCACGATAACCACCTCCTCCGCCTTCGCCTCCTCAGCCAGATCTAGACTGAACCTAGTTGATGGTGATGTAACTGCTGTCAAGGTTATGCCCATTCTTAGGGTTTGGGGTTTAGGGTTTAGATTTTTGGGTTTAAGGTTTTGGATTGTAGGTTCTAGGGTTTAGGGTTTAGGGGTAAGGGTTTAGGGTTTAGGGTTTAAATTTTAGGGTTTAAGGTTTAGGGTTGTAGGTTTTAGGGTTTAGGGTCTAGGGTTTAGGGTTTAGGGTTTAGGGTTTTAAGGTTTAAGGTTTAGTGTTTAGGGTTTAGGATTTTAGGATTTAGGGTTTAGGGTTTAGGGTCTAGGCTTTATGTTTTAGGGTCTAGGGTTTTAGGGTTTAGGGTTTAGGGTTTATGGTTGTAGGTTTTTAGTTTGGGGTTAGTTTTAGGGTTTAGAGTTTAGTATTTAGGATTTAGGGTTTAGGTTTTTTTTTTAAAATTAAGTAAACCAGTAGGTTTAGGTTTATTTAGTTTATTTTTATTTATTTGAGTTTATTTTATTTTTTTATTTCTTATTTAGTTTAGTTTATTTATTTTATGTTTATTATCTTAGTTTAGGTTTTTTATTTTAAGTTCCATTTTTAAGTTTAGGTTTATTTTTTAGTTGAGTCTTATTTTTACTTTTTTTTAGGTTTTGGTTTTATTTTTTATTTTTATGTTTAGGTTTAGGTTTTTAATGTATTTTTTAGGTTTAGGTTTTAGGTTTTTATTTTAGGTTTATTTTGAGTTTTTATTTTTTAAGGTTAGGTTTATTTTCTATTTGCATTCTATATTTATTTTATTTTTTGGTTTAGGTTTTATTTTTTATTTTTAGGTTTAGGTTTTTATTTTATTTTTTTAATTTTAATTTATAGGCTTTTATTTTAGGTTTATTTTTAGATTTTATTTTTTAGTTTAGGTTTATGTTTTTCTTTAGTTTATTTTATTTTATTTAGTTTAGGTTTTGGTTTAGGTTTAGGTTTAGTTTATTTTAGGTTTAGGTTTAGGTTTTCTTAATTTTAGTTTAGTTTATTCTAGTTTAGGTTTAGTTTTATTTTGTTTTTTTATTTTAAGTTTAAGGCTTTTTAAGTTTATGGTTTAGGTTTTATTTTAGGTTTGTTTTTTATGTTTAATTTTTTATTTAGTTTTTATTTTATTTTATTTTAAGTTTATTTTTTTTATTTTATGTTTATTTTAATTTTATTTTGGTTTTTAATTATTAGGTTTTTATTTATTTTTTTAGTTTAGTTTAGGATTTTATTTATTTTATTTTAGTTTATTTTTACTTTTTATTTTATTTTTAAGTTGAGGTTTAGGTTTTACTTTAGGTTTTTTTATTCTATTTCTTTTAATTTATTAAAGTTTAGGTTTATTATTTATATTATTATTTGGTTTTATTTAGTTTAGGTTTAGGTTTTTAGGTTTTTAGTATTTAGGGGTTAGGGTTTATGGTTTAGGGTTTTAGGGTTTAGGGTTTAGGGTTAGGGTTTATGTTTTATGGTTTATGGTTTAGTGTTTAGGCTTTAGGGTTTAGGGTTTTGAGGGTTTAGGGTTTAGGGTTTATGGTTTAGTTAGCAAGGTTTGGTGTGGGTTTAGGCCTAGGGTTTAAGGTTTATGGTCAGGTTGGGGGGTGAGTTTAGATTTAGTGGTTCACTAGGTCCAGTTTGGGGTTGGCTTAGGGTTTAGGGTTTAGGGTTTAAGGTTTACAATTTTTTTAACTAAGTAAACTAGTAGGTTTAGTTTTATTTAGTTTATTATGTTTATTTTTTTATTTTAGTTTATTTTATTTTATATTTTTATTTAGGTTTGTTTTTTTATCTATTATAGTTTAGTTTATTTATTTTAGTTTAGGTGTTTCATTTTAGTTTATTTTTTAGGATTAGGTTTAGGTTTAAGCTTATTTTTTAGTTTATTTTTATTTTTATTTTATTTTTTAGGTTTAGGATTTATTTTTTATTTTTAGGTTTTGATATAGTTTTTTATTTTATTTTTTTAGGTTTTGGTTTTATGTTTTTATTATAGGTTTATTTTTAGGTTTTATTTTTTAGTTTATTTTATTTTATTTAGATTAGGATTTAGGTTTAGTTTATTGTAGGCTTAGGGTTAAGTTTTATTTATTTTAGTTTAGTTCATTTTAGTGTAGGTTAAGGTTTATTTTATTTTATTTATTTTAGGTTTAAGTTTTATTTTTTGTTTAAAGTTTAGGTTTTATTTCTAATTTACTTTTTGATTTTATTTTTATGTTTATTTTTTAGGTTTAGGTTTTTATTTAGTTATTTTATTTTATCTTAGGTTTATTTTATTTTTATTTTATGTTTAATTTTTATTTTATTTAGTTTTTTTTTAATTTTATTTTATTTTTTAGTTTAGTTTTGATTTTAATTTATTTTATTTTAAGCTCATTTTTATTTTTTATCTTATTTTATTTTTATGTTTAGGTTTTGGTTTGGGCTTAAGTTTTATTTTGTGTTTTAAATTTATTTTATTTTTTATTTTATTTATGTTTAGGTTTTTTTATTTAATTTATTTTTAAGTTTTATTTAGTTTAGGTATAGATTTTTAGGTTTTTAGGGTTTAGGGTTCAATGTTTAGGGCTTGGGGTTTAGGGTCATTTTAGGGTGGGGTTTAGGGTTTAGGGTTTTGTGGTGGTGGGTTTAGGGTGGTCAAGGTTTAGGGTTTAAGGTTTAGGGTTGTAGGTTTAGGGTTTAGGATTTAGGGTTTAGGGTTAGTTTTAGGGTTAGGGTTTAATTTTTCTATTTTTTTAATTTGTTTAATTTTTTATTTTAAATTAAGCAAAGTCAAAGGTTTATGTTTATTTAGTTTATTTATTATTTATTTTAATTTATTTTTTTTATTTTTTATTTAGTTTAGTTTATTTATTTTAGGTTTAGTTATCTTAGTTTAGGTTTTTTATTTTAGTTTATTTTTTAGGTTTATGTTTAGGTTTAGGTTTTATTTCTTATTTTTAGGTTTTAGTTTAGGTTTTAGGTTTTTATTTTAAGTTTATATTTAAGTTTTATTTTTTAGTTTAGATTTAGGTTTATTTTAGTATTTTATTTTATTTAGGGTTTAGGTTTTAGGTTTAGTTTATTATAGGTTTAAGTTTAGGTATTATTTATTTTAGTTTATTTATTTTAGTTTGGTTTAGGTTTATTTTATTTTATTTTAGGTTTAAGTTTAGTGGTGTTTAATTTTATTTATTTTAAGTTTATTTTATGTTTATTTTTTTGGTTTAGGTTTTTATTTAGTTTTAATTTTATTTTATTTTTGCTTTATTTTATTTTTATTTTATTTTAGGTTTTTATTTATTTTATTTTAGTTTAGTTTTAATTTTAATTTTATTTTTAGGTTTAGGTTTAGGTTTGAGTTTATGTTTTTTTATCTTAATTTTTATTTTTTTTTGGTTTAGGTTTTTTATTTATTTTATTTTTAAGTTTTATTTAGTGTAGGTTTAGGTTTTTAGCCTTTTAGCGTTTAGGGTTTAGGGTGTAGGGTTTATGGTTTAGAGTTTAGGGTTTGGGGTTTAGGATTTAGGGTTTAGGGTTTAGCGTTAGGGTTTAGGGTTTAGGTTTTAAAGTTTAGGGTTTTAGGTTATAGGGTTTAGGGTTTAAGGTTTAAGGTTTAGGGTTTGTAAAATTTAAGGTTTAGAGTTTAGGTTTTAGGTTTATGGTTCAGGTTTTAGTTTAGGGTTTAGGGTTTTTATTTCTTTTTTAATAGAGAATAAATTCAAATTCAACATTTCTTCTTTTTGATTTCATCAATCATGTAACACACCAAGTTTTCTACGACACAAGCGACAAGATAAATAAAGAATGAGCATGCATAAAGAAAATTAAAAATCTTAGATAACTAGAGCTGCCTCTACTGTAATGACACCGCTCTATAGGTAGTAGATCAGATCGACCATTCTACAGTTTATCTTGTTCCCATCAGAACCACCCTGGCCTCTCGAGTAGTGGGATCTGCCATCATATCCCCGATCTCTTCCTACGCCACCACCACGACTATATCCAACATTTCTCCTCAAGCCATCATAACTACCACTACTCTGACCACAACCTTCATATCCACCAACACCTCCAGATCCCCCACCACCGCTGTGATAATCGTCGCCTCTGCCTTCGCCACCACCTCCAGATCAAGATTGAGCCTAGTTGATAGTGATGTTCCTGCCAACAAGGTTCTGCCCATTCTTAGGGTTTAGGTTTATTTAGTTTTAGGGGTTAGGTTTATTTTTTAATTTATTTAGTTACTTTAGGTTTAGGTTTAGGGTTATGGTTTAGGGTTTAGTGTTGAGGGTTTAGGGTTTAGGGTTTTAGGGTTTGTGGTTTGGGTTTATTATTTTGGGGTTTAGGTTTGGGTTTGGTTGTGGTTTGGGGTTTAGTTTAAGATTTGGTTAGAGTTTAGTAGAGTTTAGGGTTTAAGTTTATTTAGAGTTTAATGTTTAGGCTTTAGTGATTAGTGTTTGAGTTTTGGTTTAGGTTTGGTTAGTTTTGGTGGTTTTTTTTCTGGTTTGGGTTTTAGTAGGTTTAAGATTTAGGTTTAGATTTAGGTTTAGGCCTAGTGAGTTTAGTTTAATAGTAGAGTGGAGTTTAGAGGTTTAAAGGTTTAAGGTCAGTTTAAGCCCAGGTCAGTGGTTGTTTTAGGAGGTCAGTGGGATTAAATAGGTGGAGGGCCCAGGGCCTGAGTTTAGAGAGAGAAAGAGGGCCTAAGGTAGTCAGAGTTTAGAGGTTTAGTGGCCCAGTTGCAGTTGTGGTCAATGGTCTGGCCCATTTAGGGTTTAAGGATAGTGTTAGTTGGAGGGCCTGGGTAGTCAGTTGTGGTTAGGTCAGTTATAGTATTTGGGTCAGGTTTTTAGCTTAGGGTTTAGTTTAAGTTTAGGATTTAGGCCCATGGTAGGTCTTTTGGGCTTAGGGTTGGTAGTTAGTTTTGGAGGGTATGGTTTAGGTTTTAGGGCCAGGTCAGGGTCAGGTTTAGGATCTTAGTTTAGGGTTTAGGGTTTAGTGTTTAGGTTTTAGGATTGTAGGTTTAATGTTGCAAGTTTAGGGTTTAGGGTTAATTTTAGGGTTTTGGGTTTAGTGTTTAAGGATTAAGATTTAGGGTTTAGGGTTTAGGGTTTTTAAAAAATTACAAACCCAGGTCCAGTATTATTTAGATTATTTTATTTATCTTAGTTTATTTTCTTTTTATTTTTATTTTTATTTTTCTTTTATTTTTATTTAGTTTAGTTTATTTCTTTTAGGTTTATTTATTTTAGTTTAAGTTTTTTAATTTTGTTTATTTTTTGGTTTAGGTTTAGGTTTTTATTTATTTTTTAGTTTAGTTTTATTTTTATTTTATTATTTAGGTTTAGGTTTTATTTTTTATTTTTTATTTAAGTTTTAGGTTTTATTTTATTTTCTTAGGTTTATGTTTTATTTTTTAATTTTAGGTTTATTTTTAGGTTTTATTTTTTTATTTTAGGTTTAGTTTTATTTTTAGTTTATTTTATTTTATCTCGTTTAGGGTTTAGGTTTAGTTTATTTTATGTTTAGGTTTAGGTTTTATTTAGTTTAGTTTAGTTTATTTTTGTTTAGGTTTTTGTTTATTCTATTTATTTATTTTTTTTTTTTACTTTAGGTTTAGATTTCATTTTTTGTTCTGGGTTTAGGTTTTATTTTTTATTTATTTTTAGGTTTATTTTTTGGGTTTTGGTTTTTATTTAGTTTTATTTGATTTTAGTTTAGTATTATTTTATTTTTATTTTACCTTTAGTTTATATTTTATTTTTGTTTTTGATTCTTAAGTTTATTTTATTTTTTAGTTTAGTTTAGGTTTTTATTTATTTTATTTTAATTTATTTTTATTAGTTTATTTTATTTTATTTTTAGGTTTAGGTTTAGGTTTTTATTTTATTTTATTTAGGTTTAGGTTTATTTATTTATTTTATTTTTAGGTTTTAATTAGTTTAGTTTTCCATGTTTTAGGGTTTAGGTTTAGGTTTAGTGAGTAGGGTTTTAGGGTTTAGGGTTTTATGGTTTAGGTTTTAGGGTGGGTTTAGGGTTGGAGGGGGCTCAGTGGTTGAGCTTTTAGCTTTTTTTGGGGTTAAGTGGTAGGTTAAGGTTGGGGTTTTTTTAAGGTTTGGTGGGCTCAGTGGTGGCTGTTAGGAAGATTAAGGGATTAGTGGTAGTAGTTTAGGGTGGTGGGGTTTAAGATAGGGTTTTGGGATGGGTTTAGGTTTGGATATAGGGTTTACAAGGGTTTAGGGTTTGGGATTTTGGGATTTAGGTACAATTTAGGGTTTAGGGTTTAGGTTTCAGTTTAGCGTTTAAGGTTTTTGATTTTTTTTAACATAGAACAAATTCATATTCAACATTTCTTCTTTTTGATTTCGTCAACCAAGTAACACACCAAGTTTTCTAAGACATAAGTGATGACATAGATAAAAAATTAGCACACATAGAGCAAATCAAAAGCCCTAGATAACTAGAACCATCTTTACTTTAAAGACATAGTTCCATAAGTAGTAGATCAAATCAATCGTTCTATAATTTCTTCAGTTCCAATAAGAACTGTCCTGGCCTCTCAAGTAGCGAGATCCATAATCATATCCCAGATCTCTCCCTCCGCCACCACCATGGATGTAACCTCCATCTCTCCTCCCACCTCCATAACCACCACTACTCTGACCACCTCCTACATATCAACTAGCGCCTCTAGATCCCCTACCACCATTATGATAAATGCCACCTCTGCCTTCGCCTACACCACCAGATCTAGAATGAGCCTAGTTGATGATGATGTTCCTACTGTCAAGATTTTGCACATTCTTAGGCTTTAGGTTTAGGTTTATTAGGTTTTAGGGTTTAGGTTTATTTTTTCATTTATTTTGTTACTTTAGGTTCAGGTTTAAGCTTTTGGGTTTCGGGTTTAGGGTTTAGGGTTAGGGTTAGGGTTTAGAGTTTAGGGTTTAGGGTTTAGGATTTAGGGTTTTATGATTTATGCATTTAGGGTTAGGGTTTAGGGTTTAGGATTTTCTTGGGTTTAGGGTTTAGGGTTTAGGGTTGTAGGTTTAGAGTTTAAGATTTAGGGTTTAGGGTTTAGGGTTTAGGGTTGTAGGTTTAGAGTTTAGCATTTAGGGTTTAGGTATTTTTTTTAAATTACAAACCCAGGTTCATTTATTTAGTTTATGTTTTTACTTTAATTTTTATTTATGTTTATTTTTATTTTATTTAGTTTAGTTTATTTATTTTAGGTTTATTTATTTTAGTTGATGTTTTTTATTTTAGTTTATATTCTAGGTTTAGGTTTAGATTTAATTTTATTTTTTTGTTGAGTTTTCTTTTTATTTTATTTTTTAGGTTTACGTTTTATTTTTTATTTTAGGTTTAGGTTTTGGTTTTTATTTTATTTTATTTTATTTATGTTTTAAGTTTTTATTTTAGTTTATTTTATTAAGTGTTGGTGTTTGTTTAGGTTTTGTTTATTTTAGGATTAGGTTTAGGTTTTATTTATTTTAGTTTAGCTTATTTTAGTTTAGGTTTAGGTTTATTTTATTATGTTTATTCTTTTATAGGTTTATGTTTTTTTTTTAGTTTAGGGTTTATGTTTTATGTTTTATTTATTTTTAGGTTTTATTTTAAGATTTATATTTTGGTTTAGGTTTTTGTTTTATTTTTATTAAATTTTATTTTAGGTTTATTTTAATTTTATTTTAAGTTTAGTTTTTATTTTATTTAGGTTTTTTAATCTTAGGTTTATTTTATTTTTTAGTTTTTTTAGGTTTTTATTTATTTTATTTTATTTTATTTTTGTTAGTTTATTTTATTTTATTTTTATGTTTAGCTTTAGCTTTAGGTTTTCATTTTGATTTTTATTTTATTTTATTATTTTATTATTTTATTTTATTTAGGTTTAGATTTATTTATTTATTTTATTTTTAGGTTTTATTTAGTTTAGGTTTAAGTTTTTAGGTCTTCATGATTTAAAATTTAGGGTTTTAGAATTTTTGATTGTTGGGTTTAGGGTTTAGGGTTTAGGGTTAGGGTTTAGGGTTCAGGGTTTAAGGTTTAGTGTTTAGGCTTTATGGTATTTAAGGTTTAGGGTTTATGGTTTAGGGTTTAGAGTTAGCTTATGTTTAGGGTTAGTTTAGGGTTTAGGGTTTAGGGTTTAGGGTTGGTTTTATGGTTGGATTTTAGGGTCCGTGAGCAGGTTTAGAGTTACAGGATTTATGATTTTGTATTTTTGGGTTTAGGGTTTAGAATTTTTTAGGATTTAGGGTTTAGGGTTAATTTTATAGTTTAGGGATAAGGGTTTAGGTTTAAGGCTTTAGGGTTTAGTGTTTAGGGTTTAGTGCTCTTTTTTAAAAAAAATTAAGCAAACGGTAGTATATGTTTATTTAGCTTTGTTATTTATATTAGTTTAATTTATTTTAATTTTATTTAGATTTTATTTAGTTTAGTTTAATTATTTTAGGTTTATTTATTTTAGTTTAGGTATTTTATTTTGTTAGTTTTTTAGGTTTAGGTTTATTTTTTAGTTGAGTTTTACTTTTATTTTATTTTTCAGATTTAGGTTTTATTTTTTATTTTTAGATTTAGGTTTAGGTTTTATTTTTTAAGGTTTAGGTTTTAAGTTTTTATTTTAGGTTTATTTTTAGCATTTATTTTTTAGTTTTGGTTTAGGTTTATTTTTAGTTTATTTTATTTTATTTAGTTTAGGTTTAGATTTGGGTTTAGCTTATTTCATGTTTAGTTTATTTTAGTTTAGGTTTAAGTTTATTTTATTTTATTTATTTTATTCTTATTTTAGGTTTAGGTTTTCTTTAGTTTAGTGTTTAGGTTTTATTTTTTATTTAATTTCAGGTTTTATTTTTAGGTTTATATTTTTAGGTTTAGGTTTTTATTTAGTTTTTATTTTATGTTATTTTACATTTATTTTATTTTTAGTTTTTATTTTATTTAGGTTTTTTATTTATTAGTTTAGTTTAGCTTTTTATTTATTTTATTTTAATTTTTTATTTTTTTATTTTATTTTATTTTTAGGTTTAGGTGTAGGATTTACTTTAAGTTTTTAATTTTTTTAAATTTATTTTATTTAGGTTTAGGATTTTTAATTTATTTTATTTTTATGTTTATGTTTAGGTTTTAGTTTAGGTTTTTATTTTTTTATTTTATTATATTTAGGTTTAGGTTTTTTAATTTATTTTAGTTTTAAGTTTTATTTTATTTTGCCTTAGATGATAGGTGGTAGTTTAGAGGGTCAGAGTGATTGGGTAAGGGTCAGGGCCTGGTAGAGTGGTTAGAGCCCAGGGCCTGTGGCCCAGGGTTTGGAGAGTAAGATCCAGGGAAGCCCAGGAAGAGCATTTATTAGGAGTGGGTCACTCAGTGGAGGGAAGATCAGTCAGTGATCTGGGGTTTGAGGTGGTAGGGCTCAGGCCCAGGGTTTAGGTTTAGTGGGAGGTTTAGTGGAGAGTTTAGGTGGCAGTGGTAGTTTAGGTTTAGAGTGGGGAGGTGGTTTAGGAAGCATTTGGTTTGGGTTTAGGTGGGTTGGGAATTTAGTGTAGTTTTGGGTAGGAGGGTTTAGGCTAGTGGTCATTAATAGGGTTTAGGGTGAGGTTTAGGTTAAGAATTTTAGGTTTAGGTTTTTTTTAAAATAATGTAAACTTATAAATTTTGGTTTAATTAGTTTATTTAGTTTATTTGTTATTTATTTTAGGTTATTTTATTTTGTATTTTTATTTAGGTCAATTTTTATTCTTATTTAATTTAGTTTATTTATTTTAGGTTCATTTATTTTAGTTTATGATTTCTATTTTAGTTTATTTTTTTAGGTTTAGGTTTATTTTTAGTTGAATTTTATTTTTATTTTATTTTTTAGGTTTAGGTATTATATTTAATTTATAGGTTTTAGTTTAGGTTTTTATTATATTTTTTTTTCAGTTTAGGTATTAGATTTTTATTTTAAGTTTATTTTTAGTTTTTATTTTTTAGTTTACGTTTAATTTTATTTTTAGTTTATTTTATTATATTTTATTTATTTTAGGTTTAGGTTTAGGTTTATTTTTTTGAGGTTTAGGTTTTGTTTATTTTAGTATATCTTATTTTAGTTTAGGCTTAGTTTCATTTTATTTTTATTTTAGGTTTACATTTTTTTTAGGGTTTAGTTTTTATTTTATTTTTACATTTCTGTTTTATTTATTGGTTACTTTTTTAGGTTTAGGTTTTTATTTAATTTTTATTTTATTTTATTTTAAGTTTCTTTTATTTTTATTTTATGTTTAGTTTTTATTTTATTTAGTTTTTTTTATTTTTTAGTTTAGTTTAGGTTTTTTTATTTATTTATAGCTTAGTTTTTATTTTTTTATTTTTTTTTCTGTTTAGGTTTACGTTTAGGTTTAAGTTCATGTTTAGGTTTTAGTTTATGTTTTTATTTTATTTTTTTATTTTATTTAATTTAGGTTTAGGTTTATTTATTTATTTTAGTTTTAGAATTTATTTAGTTTAGGTTTAAGTTTTAAGCTCTTTAGAGTTAGTTTAGGATTTAGGGTTTAGGGTTTAGGGTTTAGGTTTTTGGTTTAGGGTTTAAGTTTTAGTTTAGGGTTTAAGGTTTTTTTTTTAATTGAGAATAAATTCAGGTTCAACATTTCTTCTTTTCAATTTCATGAACCAAGTTGCACCCCAAGTTTTCTAACACACAAACGATGACATAGATAAAAAATGAGCACCCATAGAGCTAATTAAAAACTATAGATAAGTAAAATCGTCTCTACTATAAAGACACAATTCCATAAGCAGTAGAACAGATCGGTCGTTCTTCAATTTCTCAAGTTCCCATGAGAACCACCCTGGCCTCTCGAGTAGCATGATTTACCATCATATCTCAGATCTCTCCCTCCGCCATCACCATGGATGTAACCTTTGTCGCTCCTCTCACTTCCATAACCACCACTGCTCTGACCACCACCTCTAGATCTCCCACCGCCACTACGATGGCCATCGCCTCTGCCTTCACCTCCATCACCAGATCTAGATTGAGCTTCATTGACGGTGATGTTCTTGCCATCAAGGTCCTGCCCATTATTAGGGTTTAGATTTATTTGGTTTTAGGGTTTAGGTTTATTTTTTAATTTATTTTGTTACTTTAGGTTTAGGTTTAGGGTTTAGGGTTAGGGTTAGGGTTAGGGTTTAGGGTTTAGCATTAGAATTCAGGTTATGGTTAGGGTTTAAGGTTTAGGGTTTATTGTTTAGGGTATAGGGCTAAGGGTTTAGGGTTACTTTTGGGTTTAGAGTTTAACATTTAGGGTTTTCTAGCATTTAGGGTTGTAATTTTAGGATTACTTTCAAGGTTTAGGGTTTTTTTTTATTAAGTGAACCGGTAGGTTTGGCTTTATTTAGTTTATTTTAATTTTTATTTCTATTTAGTTTAGTTTATTTATTTTAGTTTAGGTTTTTTTATTTAGTTTATTTTTTCGGTTTAGGTTTAAGTTTATGTTTATTTTTTAGTTTATTTTTATTTTAATTTTTTTAGGTTTATGTTTTTTATTTTATTTTTAGGTTTAGGTTTAGGGCTTTATTTTATTTTTCAAGTTTAGTTATAATTTTTTTTAGTATATTTTATTTTATTTAGTTTAGGGTTTAGGTTTAGTTTATTTTAGGTTTAGGTTTAGGTTTAATTTATTTTAGTTTAGTTTATTTTAATTTAGGTCTATTTAATTATATTTAGTTTGGGTTTAGTTTTTTTTTTTAAGTTTAGGGTTTAGGTTTTATTTTTTTTTTCAATTTTTAGGTTTTAATTTTAGGTTTATTTTTTAGGTTTAGGTTTTTATTTAGCTATTATTTAATTTAATTTTATTTTAGGTTTTTTTATTTTACATTTAGTTTTTATTTTATTTAGGTTTTTTTAGTCTTATTTTATTTTTTTAATTTTAATTTAGGTTTTATTTATTTTATTTTAGTTTAGCTTTTATTTTTTAAATTATTTTATTTTTACATTTAGGTTAAGGTTTAGGTTTAGGTTTAAGTTTTAGTTTAGGTTTTTATTTTATTTTATTTTTTATTTTATTTAGGTTTAGGTTTTTTTATTTTATTATATTTTTTAGGTTTTATTTAGTTTAGGTTTATGTTTTCAGTTTTTAGGGTTTAAGATTTAGGGTTTAGGGTTTAGGGTTTAGGGTTCAGGGTTGTAAGTTTTAGGGTTTAGGATTTAGGATTTAGGGTTTAGGGTTTAGGGATGTAGGTTCAGAGTTTATGGTTTAGGGTTAGGGTTTAGGATTTGGGTTTAGGGTTTAGAGTTTAAGGTTTGGTGTTGATGTTTTAGTTTAGAATTTAGGGTTATTGGTATTATTATTTTTAAACAAAGAATAAATTTAGATTCAACATTTCTTCATTTTGATTTCATCAACCAAGTAACACACCAAGTTTTCTAAGACATAAGTGATGACATAAATAAAAAAAGAGCACACATAGAGCAAATTGAAAACCTAAGATAACTAGAACCATCTCAACTATAAAGACATGTTTTCATAAGCAATAAATTGGATCGGTCGTTCTTTAGTATCTCTAGTTCCAATCAAAACCACCCCGACCTCTCGAGTAGCATGATCCACCATCATATCCCCGATCTCTCCCTCCGCCATGACCTTGGTCATAACCTCCATCGCTCCTCCCGCCTCCATAACCACCACTGCATCGACCACCACCTCCATATCCACCAGGACATCCAGATCCTCCACCGCAACTATGATAATCATTGCCTCCGACTTCGCCTCCACTATTATGTCTAGATTGAGACTAGTTGATGGCGATGTTCCTGCCAACAAGGTTCTTCCCATTCTTAGGGGTTATGTTTATTAGGTTTTATGGTTTAGGTTTTTTTTTAAATTTATTTAGTTACTTTAGGTTTTGATTTGGGGTTTTGGGTTTAGGGTTAGGGCTTAGGGTTTAGGACATAAGGTTTAGGGTTTTAAGGTTTAGGTTTAGGGTTGGTAGGGTTTGGGTTTAGGGTTTTAGAGTTTAGGGTTTAGGTTTAGGGTTTAGGTTTAGTGTTAGTTTCATGTTTAGGCTTTAGCTTTAGGGTTTTAGGGTTTGGTAGGATTTGTAGGTTTAGAGTTGAATTGGGTTTATGGTTTAGGGTAGGTTTAAGGTTTAGGGTTTGGACAGGGTTATTTAGGGTTTAGAGTTTAGGGTTTAGGTTTTAGGGTTTGGGTATATGAGGTACTATTGTAGGTTTTTTATGGTTTAAAATTTTGATTTTTAAAAAAATAATTAAGTAAACCAACGTTTAGGTTTATTTAGTTTATTTTTATTTATAATTTATTTTATTTTATTTAGGTATATTTTATTTTGATTTAATTTAGTTTAGGTTTTATTTTGGTTTATTTTTTAGGTTTAGGTTTAGGTTTATGTATTTTTTAGCTGAGTTTTATTTTTATTTTTATTTTATTTTTTAGGTTTAGGTTTTATTTTTTATTTTTAGGTTTATGTTTAGGTTTTGGTTATAGGTTTATTTTTATGTTTTATTTTTTAGTTTAGGTTTAGGTTTATTTTCTATTTACTTAATTTTATTTAGGGTTAAGGTTTTGGTTTAGGTTTAGTTTATTTTAGGTTTTGGTTTAGGTTTTATTTATTTTAGTTTAGGTTAGGTTTATTTTATTTTATTTTAGGTTTAGATTTTTAATTTTTAGTTTAGGGTTTACTTTTAGATTTATTTTATTTTTTTTAGGTTTATTTAATGAGGTTTAGGGTTAGCTGAAGGTTTAGTGATTTATTGGGGATGGTTTATGGTTTAGTAGTAGGTTTTAGGTTTTATGGTTTTGGGTTTAGGGTTTTACGACTTAGGGTTTAGGGTTTTATGACTTAGGGTTTAAGGTTTAGGGTTTAGGGTTTAGGATTTGGGGTTTAGGTTTTAGGTCTAGGGTTTAAGTTTTAGTTTAGGGTTTAGGGTTTAGGGTATTTGGTTTTTTTAATAGAGAAAAAATTCAGATTCAACATTTCTTCTTTTCAATTTCATCAACCAAGTAACACACCAAGTTTTTTAAGACATAAGCGAGGATATAGATAAAAAATGAGCACGCATAGAGCAAATCAAAAAGCTTAGATAACAAAAATCATCTCTAGTGTAAAGACACAGTTCCATAAATAGTTGATTGGATCGGTCGTTCTTTAATTTCTCTAGTTCCCATCAAAACCACCCTAGCCTTTCGAGTTGTGCCATCCACCATCATATCCCTAACCTCTCCCTCCGCCACCACCATGATTGTAACCTCCATCGCTCTTCCTGCATCCATAATCACCATTGCTCCGACCACCACCTCCATATCCACCAACACCTCCAGATCTCCCACCGCCACTGTGGTAACCATCGCCGCCGCCTTTGCCTCCACTGCTAGATTTAGACTGAGCTTAGTTGACGGTGATGTTCTTACTGTCAAGGTTCTTTCCATTCTTAGGGTTTAAGTTTATTAGGTTTTAAGGTTTCGATTTCTTATTTAAATTTATTTGGTTACTTTAAGTTTAAGTTTAGGGTTAGGGTTTAGGGTTTAGGATTTAGGGTTTAGAGTTTTAGGGTTTATGCCTTTTGGGTTTATGGTTTAGAGTTAGGTTTGGGTTTTTTTTAGGGTTTTAGGGTTTTGGGTTTGGGGTTGTAGGTTTGGGTTAGTTAGGGTTTAGGGTTCTGTTTTACTAAAAAAATTAAGTAAACTGATAGGTTCAGGTTTAAATAGTTTAATTTATATTTATTTTATTTTATTTTATTTTATATTTTTATTTAGGTTTGTTTTTATTTTTATTTAGTTTTGGCTAATTTATTTTAGGTTTATTTATTTATGTTTAGGTTTTTTATTTTAGTTTATTTTTTAGGTTTATGTTTAAGTTTATGTTTATATTTTAGTTTAGTTTTATTTTTATTTTAATTTTAGGTTTAGTTTTTATTTTTTATTTTTAGGTTAGGTTTAGGTTTTTATTTTATTATTTTAGGTTTGGGTTTTAGGTTTTTATTTTAGGTTTATTTTTAGATTTTATTTATTTTAGTTTAGGTTTAAGTTTATTTTTAGTTTTTTAGGTTTAGGTTTATGTTTAATTTATTTTAGTTTAGTTTATTTTAGTTTAGGTTTATGTTTATATAATTTTTATTTTAGGTTTAGGTTTTATTTTTAATTTAGGGTTTAGGTTTTATTTCTTATTTATTTATAAGTTTTATTTATAAGTTTATTTTTTGGGTTTAGGTTTTTATGTAATTATTAGTTAATTTTATTTTAGGTTTATTTTATTTTTATTTTAAATTTAGTTTTTATTCTATTTAGGTTTTTTATTTTTTTAATTTAGTTTGGGTTTTTATTTATTTTATTTTATTTTAGTTTTTATTTTTTATTATTAATTTTTTAGGTTTAAGTTTAGGATTTATTTTTTGTTTTTATTTTATTTTAATTTTTAATTTTATTTAAGTTTAAGTTTTTTATTTATTTATTTTAGGTTTTATTTAGTTTAGGTTTAGGTTTAAGTTAGGGTTTAGGTTGTGGTCCTTTCGTGGTTAAAGGTTAGAGTTTAATGATGGGTCTGAGGTTTAGTTTTGGGCTTTGGGTTAGGATTTTGTGGTTTAGGGTTTGGTTCACAGGGTTTAGGATTAGTTTAGGATTTAGGGTTTAGATTTAGGCTTTAAGGTTTAGGGTTTGGGTTTAGGGTTAGGTTTGGTTTATTTTTAGATTTAGGTTTAGGGTTTAGGGTTTGGTGGATTTAGGCTTAGGATTTTAGGATTTAGGTTTAAGGTTACAGTTAGGGTTGTGATTGGTCTGTTTAGGTTTAGGATTAAGGGTTTAGAGTTTCGGGCTTAGGTTTTCTTTTTAATTTATTTAATTTATTTTTTATTAATTTTAGCTTATTTTAATTTTTTATTTTTATTTAGATTTATTTTTTATTTTAATTTAGTTTATTTTAGGTTTATTTATTGTAGTGTAGGTTTAAGGTTGTAGGTTTAGTGCTGTAGGATTAGGGTTTAGGGTTTAGGGTTAGTTTTATGGTTTATAATTTAGGGTTTAGGATTTAGGGTTTAGGTCTTTTTGTTTAAATTTAAGAAAGCCGTTGGCTTAGGACTTTTTAGTTTATTTTTTATTTAGGGTTTAGGGTTTTGTATTTTTTATTATATTTTTAAATTAAGTAAACTGGTAGGTTTACATTTATTTAGTTTATTTTTTATTTATTTTAGTTCATTTTAATTTTAATTTTTATTTAGGTTTATTTTAATTTTTATTTAGTTTCGTTTATTTATTTTAGGTTTATTTATTTTAGTTTATTTTTTAGGTTTAGGTTTAGCTTTAGGTTAATTTTTTAGGTTAACTTTTTGTTTTTAGGTTTAGGTTTTATTTTCTATTTTTACATTTAGGTTTTTATTTTATCTTTTTATGTTTAGGTTTTATGTTTTTAATTAAGGTTTATTTTTAGTTTATTTTCTTTTATTTAGTTTAGGGTTTAGGTTTAGTTTATTTTAGGTTTAAGTTTAGGTTTTATTTATTTTAGCTTAGGTTTAGGATTATTTTATTTTTTTATTTTAGGTTTAGATTTTTTTTAGTTGGGTTTAGGTTTTATTTTTTTATTTATTTTTAGGTTTATTTTTTAGGTTTAGGTTTTTATTTGGTTTTTTATTTTATTTTATTTTATGATTATTTTATTTTTATTTCACGTTTAGTTTTTATTTTATTTAGGGTTTTCTATTTTTAGGTTTATTTGACTTTTTAGTTTAATGTAAGTTTTTATTTAGTTTATTTTAATTTAGTTTTATTTTTTATTTTTTTATTTTTTAGGTTTAGGTTTAGGTTTATGTTTTTATTTTATTTTATATTTTAATTTTATTTAGGTTTAGGTTTATTTATTTATTTTTGTAGGTTTTGTTTAGCTTAGATATAGGTTTTTAGGTTTTTAAGGTTTAGGGTTAGGGTTTAGGGTTTAGTGTTTAGGGTTGAGGGTTTAGGATTTAGGGTTTAGGGTTGTAGGTTTTAGGGTTTAAGATTTAGGGTTTAGGGTTTAGGATTTTAGGGTTTAGTGTTTTAGGTTTAGGGTTTAGGATTTTAGAGTTTAGGTTTTCAGGTTTAGGATTTAGGGTTTTTTTATAAGGAAATTAGGAAAATTTTATTGTCACAAAGAAAAAGGTACAAAGTCCTTAGAGGGGTCAAATCTCTAAGCTAATGCTCAAAGAGCTACAAAAAGTCCTAAAGAGATAAGCCCCCTAACTAATACAATAGTTAATGAAAGCAACCAAAGGAAAATAGAAATAGTAATCCATAAAAGAAAGTCCATGTAAGTAGCAGCAAACTTCCTCAGCTCCTTTTGAAACCAGCACGTTCCACCATCAATAGTCTCCCAACCTGTAAAAGATATCTGCAACATGCTTTTAAAGGGATGAGTACAAATAATCAAATAATTAATCAAGCATAAAAAGTAAGAGAAGATAAATGGAATAAGATAAAGAAAAGGCTCAGGCTTAGTTACAATCATCTCAAGGAGCAACACTATATGAAAGCATCCAAACTTCAAGTGAAGGGTTACAATTACATATAGCGCTACCAGCCAAAAGATGAAAGAGTGGGAAACATCAAGGCCATCATCTCCAGCATACCTCTTGTAGCATCTTATCTAAGGAAGATCATCACACGAACCTATATAAAACTTTAAACAACAAATATAACATCAAAACACCAAGTACTCAGAGATATTAACTTCATTATAATAAATAAGGAGGTAAACCATCAGGATAACACTAGACCAGAGGGAGCCCCACCAAAGCCACCACCAAGAATGGATAACAAAATCACTAGGAACAAACATCAGAATATGAGAAAAAGCATTAAACAGAGACAAGACAAATGCAAAAGGAAACACATAGGTAGTAGGATCCTCCATTAAAAGGACATGCAAAGAGCCCAAAGCAATAATAGCCAATCTTATAACAAGACTAATAGAAAGAGGGTTAGGTATCAAGGCTACCATCCCAACAGGAAAGGGGAAAGGTTTAGCCACAACCCAGGATGGAAAATCCCAGCAGGAAGAAACCAGAAGAAAAGAATAATAGAAAGATAAACAGCGGGTTTCCAGCATAGTCTCCAAAGGAGCAGGAAAATTAAACCAAAATAAATACTCCCTTACCCAACCCAGCCAACCAGAACAACTAATCCAAGCAACCAGCAAGGAAGACCACCCCACAAGCCATCATAATAGCCAAGGATAAAAGTCATGAAACCCAGAACCATCAGTAAAAATGACAACAACAATCATCCAGTCACAAACATAAAAAATATCCCTGGGGATAGAAACAATCAATAGCCACTAATCCTAATCTAAGGAAAGGAGAATCCAGTCTAGAAAGATAGAGACATCAGCCAATGATAGAAAAAGAAAATACCCGTTAGGACCAAATACCATCCAACAAACAGAAACAATAGCAAAATAAAAACCCAATAGATCTACCATCACCCAAGGCCAAAAAATAGCCAACCAGTATTCTTCAGCCTACCCGTTCAGAACAAAAACCAAAACCAAAACCTTAGTAATATAGGGGGAGGACAAACCCATATTTAGAAGATATAATGATCCAATTACGTCCATCCTCAAACTCATCTAGAACAAAAATAAAGTAAGGTTAAAGAGCCACAGAAAATAGATCTCCAAGCTATAACAAAGCAGCAAACAGTCTTCAAGGGCACCTAATCCCTCTTAGTAGCAAGGGAAATAACCACATAAACATGGCTTCTAAAAGCCACAATCCGATTATCAAACTCCAACCAAGAAACCCACACCCTAAACAACACACCAAATACCCAAAAGGATAAGAGTAGGTGAGAAGGGTGAAACCCATGAGAGAATGGACAACCAAAAGCACCATGAATAACCACCTAATCAGCTAATAAGTAGGAGACAAGTCATCCAGCCACTGAACAACCATTCTAGAAAAACTTAAAAAAATGACCACCAGAAAAGAGTGCCAGAACCAAAGGCAGGTAATAAATCCAGAGTGAGTAACACCTAGGAAGAGAAAAAACCCACATCCAGACAACACCAGCAACCAGCCAACCAGAAAGTCTAAGTTAAATAAACTAGGCTATAGAGAGAACTAACCAATAAAGAGAACCACACCAATCAAAAGACAATAAAAATCCAACAGCCTCCACCTGGTACAAACACATCCACCAGTCTGGGGGAGAAAATAAACCAGAAACCAAAAACTATAGTAGAAAGCCAAAAAAAAAGGAAAATAACCCCAACCAATCCAAAAGATAGGAAGAACTCAAACTGGAGAATAAAAATAGGTTTAGGTAAAGAGAAAACTCAAGACTAAACTAGCAAAGAAAATTACCAGTTCTAAGAAAAAACACCACCATAGAGAAAACCAAAGCCCCAAAGGAAGAAGGAAAAGCTAAAATCCTCTAAGGTAAGGCAATCCAGTTTTATCTAGATTCACAAGACCCCTTAAAAGGAAAGGTATGTCATCGTTAGAAAACATTTGCAAACAAGAAGACTTGGCCAGAAAATCAGCACAACAATTTCCTTCGCTATAAATATATGAAATTTTTTAAATCTAGGTTAACAAGAAGACTCCTAGTATGATTAAGCAAATAGAACAAATCAGCATTAACATGTGAATTAGATTTAAGTAAATCTAAAAGAAGGAGAGCATCAAATTCAAACCAAATCTTATGAAAATCTGGTTGTAAACAAATGGAAATTCTAGATGAATGCCTTTAAGTTCAGTAAATAAAACTGAACAAGGCTCTAAAGGGGTAGCAAAAGTAGAAATAACCTTTCCACCATGATCTCTCAAAATCCCACCACAACCATAATAAGAAACTGAGCCATCAGTGTTAACTTTAATGTAATAATAATTAGGTTTAATATAATATATAATTTTCTAGGTAGGAGAGACATTACAACGAGGAAGGTTAATCCCAAATTTCAAGGCCACAGACTTGAACCCATTAAAATTAGAGTGAGTAAGAAGATTAGCTTTGAAAAGAGAAAAAAATTTATATTTGGATCTAGCAATTATATGATTATAATTCATAAGAATATTACAGCGCTTTACATCATTTCTATCCATCAAAATATACCAAAGAATAGTAATAGCTAATGCAATTTTAACATTACCCTTAGAAGTATTAGAGAATCATGCTTCAAGGAATTGCATAATAGAAAATGAACCATTAAAGTGGAAGTCTTAAAAATATTATCATACCAGTTCCACATTCATTCTAGCAGCAATAGGGCCATTCACAGAAACATGATCCACACTTTCAATGTGATAGCAACAATGACATTTAGAGGGGAGTTGGAAACCTTTTTTCAAGAGAGTAGCATCCATAGGGATATAATGCTTAAGAATGCACCAAGTTAAGATCGAGTACAAAATAGGGATACTATTATTTCATATTTTTTTAAAAACTAAGGAGTCTTGATATTTAAATCTGATAAAATTCTACACATCCTTAAAAACAAAATCTCTAAAAAAAGAAATTTTGAAAAGAATTTTGTCGGGTTCATTAGGGTGAGGGAAAATTTTAAGGATTTTATTGATGATCACATTAGGGATAAGGTTATTCAGTTGAGCCACATCCCAATTATTATTAATAATTAGCTGATGAACCTTAAGCACCACAGTGGAATGAGTATTGAGAAGGGAATTAACAGAGCCCTGACCAAGCCAATTGTCTTGCTAAAAAAATGAGGAACCAGAATTGATACCCAAAGAAATTAAATTCTCAGCACTCCATTTGATACTACAAAGTCTTCTCCAAATAGGAGAATCCCTAGATTTGGAAGCACTAATGAGGGGGTGTTTGCCCTGATAATATTTAACATGCATAAACTTCGACCAGTAACTATCTATATTGCTAAAGTTCCACCTTATTTTATAGGAAAAATAATTAATAGAATCCTCTAAAGTTTTGCAACTCAAGCTACCTTCATTATTAGTACCACAAAAGTTATGCCAACTATCCCAATGTAATCTTTTGGTAAATTTATTAGATCCCCAAAAAAATTTATTAAGAGCCTATTAATCCTTTTAATAATAGAATGGGTATGGACAATAGTAGACAAGAGATACATTGGCAGAGAGCAAAGGGTACTTTTGATCAGGATAATTCAAGCACCAAAGGGATTAAATGAATCCCAAGAGGTGATTTTCTTATTTACTTTTTGAATAACTTAATCAAATAAAGAAGACCTTTTCATGCCTCTATATAAGAGAGTCCTCAGTTACTTGATAGGGAGATTATCATAAGAGAAACTAGTAATATTTCTGATAACATTGATATTAGATAAGGAGATAGAAGAGCTAGCAAGAAAAAAACTATTATTAGGATTAATATTTAAGCCACTCTCCCTACCAAAATGAATTAAGAACTTACATAATTTTTTAATGAAATGAGTGGAGGCATTGCAAAATATAATGAAATCAACAGCAAAGCTAAGGTGAAAAATGGGAAACCCACCAATGGTTCTATAGAGCATGTTAAGCATTAAACTAAACATGTGCTCAAGACATCTAGAGAGATATTCCATTGCAATAATGAAAAGAGCAGGAGAAAGAGGGTCACCTTGCCTTAGCCCATGATTAGAGGAGAAAAAACCATGCACTCACCATTAAGAAGCATAGAAAACCAAGAATTTTCAATCCCATTTTTAATTAAAGTAATAAATTTATTAGAGAACCTAAATAAAGCCAAAATTTTATATAGGAAAATTCAACCAATATTATTGTAAGGTTTGGAAATGTCAAGCTTAAAAAGTAGGTTTCCACCATGAACTTTGGCATTCAAATCATGGATTATCTCTTGAGCTAAAAGTACATTATCAAAAATGGATCTCCCTTTAACAAAATTGGTTTGATTGGGGGAGATAATTTTAGGGAGCAAGATACTCAATCATTTAGCCAAAATCTTAGAGATAAGTTTTTTAAAAGAAAGAGCAAAGGCTAATCGGCCTAAGATCACTCCAAACTTTAGGATTGTCTTTTTTTAATAATTAAAATAATGGAGGTGCTAGCAAAATATTTGGGAAGGATATGACCCTTAAAAATATTAGGAACTACTTTAATTAATGACAATCCAACATTTTTGACAAAAAAGGGTAGTATAATCATTAGTCCTAGCCACAAAGTCTTTATTTATATTCTACAAAATATCAGAAATTTAAATCTTAGAAGGTAAGGAAGAAAGCATATTGTTATCCTCACCCAAAATAAAATTAGGAATAACTTCAGACCAAGAAATATCATCATAAGCAACATTTTTTATTCAGAAGCTTTATAAAAAAAGATAACAAACTCAATAAGCTCATTTTTATCCATACACCAAACTCCATCATTAATTTTAATTTTATGAATATGGTTTATAGCTTTTTTTCTTTTTAACCATGAAATAGAAATATTTGATATTGTGATCTCCAGCAGATATCTATTTCATAGAAGATTTTTTCCCCAATAAGTCTCCTTCATATCTTGTAAACATGCCAACCTATCTTTAGCTTGAGCCAACATCTGAATTTTAGAAGGATCATTAACAACATCTTCCAAAATGATCATCTCAATATCCATTTTATTAATATCGATAAAAAGATTCTTAAAATAATGTTTATTCCACCAAGAAGGGCATTATTTAAGTATTTTTAATTTGAACCATAATCTCTTCATCCCAAAAATAGAGTCGTCATGATGTAGAGGTTCTCTCCAATTACTAGTAACAACATTGAAAAATCTATCATCCATAAGCCTCATATGTTGGAAACAAAAAGGGATAGGGGAGAAGGATTTGGTAGCATTAAAATTAACATTAAAAAGCAAGGGAGAATTATCTAATAGGGTTCTACTTAAGTGCTCCATAGAAGTAATATGGAAAATATTAATCCGTGGATGATTAAAATGAACCCTATCAAGCCTTTGCCACAGTCTATAATTATTCCGTGTAAAGTGAGACCCACTAAAGCCAATGTGAGTAAGATGACATTTAAGGATCATGTTATTAAAATCTTCCATAGAAAATAAGTTAGCAGCATTTTCGCAACAATGTTCAGAGGAAGTAGAGATAGTACTAAACTCTCTACCCACAAACCAAGGATCATCAACAGAAGAAGAAAGACTAATAAGTTTCTCCCAAAGAATGCATCTACCATTTCTATTACAAGAAGCATAAATAGAGGAACCAAAACAACTAAAATTATTATAAGTAGTCTTAACATTCACAACTTGTGATAAATCATCCAAAATCTACATAACATAGGGACTATTCCAAAAATTTCAAATTTTATTGCCAAAGTTAGCTAAAAAATTACTAATGAACCAATCATTCTAGGAACATAATAAATGTTAGAAGGAATAATAAATGGTTCCAAGATAGCCAAGAAGGAAATGTTATGAGTACAAACTATGTTTTTAATTCTATTTCTAACATAGAGGGCATCAATCCCTCTCACATTCCAAATTAAGAAAGAAACCATCTACTTTTGGGTAGAAGAGCCAGATCAAGTAAATCTGGCAAATTAGGAAGTTTGGTTTTATGAGTTTCATTTTTCTCTCTAAAAATATTTTGGAACTTATTATTCATATCCACTACATCACCATCTGAGAGAGATTGTTCAGGGTTACTTTTGTTGAAATTTTGCACATTTAAAGCATTATTGCAAGCCACTTCACCCTCTTCCAAATCCGTATTAGGTTGAAATGTCAAAATAGAAATCAGTTCAACATTAGAAGAGGAGGCGGGAAAATGATTAGAGCCATTTAAAGCATAAGTTCCCAAGTCAGAATTAGAAGCCTTTTCATTAGTTTTCTCTCCATTCAAACCCTCATCTAGGATCATATTCTCATCAATTAATGGTGGCATAGAAGTAGGAATTGAATCATTTGAGACAAAATCATCATCCATAAGTTTCAAAAACATATTATTACCCATATTATTACCAATATCGAGGGCATTCAATTGTATAGAATCATTGAAGGGTAAGGCATCCTTATTAACATGACTGACATCCAAAAATTGATCAGGCTTAAGAACTGCATCATTCTCCATAAAAATAGTGGGTGGATCAAGATAATGTCCCTCAGTTTCAGGTAAAGATATGTCCATAGAAGTAGAATTTTATGCTTTAACCAAGGGCACCTTAAGGTTGGTATTCAAATTATTATTAACCAATTTTGGTTTCTTAAAGTGAGGGTGAACCAGAAAACAATCTGAAAACCCATGACCATGAATTTTACAATGGGAACAAAAAATAAGAAAATTCTCAAATTCCACTATTGCAAATATCCATATTTCTCTAATCCTAGCCAAATTTCCTTAGGAAATTTTTTAGTTATATCCAACTTGACTAAAATTTGAGCAATAGAGGACCTAGTATTAGAAGTAGTCACCTGATCAGCTTGAAGAAGATGACCGAACATCACACCCATTGCAAAAAGAAATTCATGATTAATGAAATGGACAAGTAGATTATGGAGAGAGATCCAAACTGGAACAATAGGAGAATACTCTTAAATATCAACAAGAGGCATCCATTTGAACAATCTTATCTGAAAATTGAAAACAAAATACAAGGGATGAGAAAAAACATGAAAGTAATCCAAATTATTGGAAAGCTGGATCAATGCATGATGAGATTCGATCAATCCAATAGAAAACATTTTAGAGAGTTTCAATCTATGGAAGAAAGTTCGAATATTATAAAAAGTAGGATGATGCAAAGTGAATTTACCCACCAACATAAATTCAAAAAGCTTCACAAGCCTTTCCACAACTGAATCTGAACACATTATTGTGGGTACACCCTGGAAGGAAGTCAAAATTAGCTCGAGGGACTCACCAATGCAATTAGCCTTACTAGTAAGAACATCCTTGAATGATTTCGAAGCCAGTGATGGGTTTAAGCCAAAAACACCCAAAGAGCCAAAAACAATAGCGGGAGTAGCCGGATTATCAAAATTCCCCACAGGGAAGCAGAATTCACAACCATGATCAAAAATAGCTCATGACGGGACAAGTTGAATGTCGATCAAACCCGCCAAAATGGAAGCAATAGCCAAAATTTCCACAGAAAAGCCACAAAGGGGATGCGCCTCTATAGAGGAAATGAAATTTGCTAGAGCATAAAGAGAATGGAGGAAAGATAAGATGATCGAATGAATGGGTTTCATTTTTATGTAGGGTTTAGGGTTTATGGTTTAGGGTTTGCTTAGTGTTTTAAGTTAGTTTAGGTTTAGGGTTTAGGGTTTTTAGGGTTTAAGGTTTAGGGTTTTAAGGTTTAGGGTTTTAAGTTTAGGGTTTAGGGTTTAGGATTTAGGGTTTAGGGTTAGGGTTAGAGTTTAGGGTTTATGGTTAGTTTAGGTTTAGTTAGTTTTATGGTTTAGGTCACGACCATATAGGATTTAGGGTTTAGGTTTTTTAATTAAATAACCGGTTGGAAGGTTTATTTAGTTTATTTTTTGATTTAATTTAGTTTATTTTATCTTTTATTTTATTTAGGTTTATTTTATTTTTATTTTATTTAGTTTATTCATTTTAGTTTAGTTTTTATTTTAGTTTTTTGTTTAGGTTTAGGTTTATATGTTATTTTTTTTTAGTTTTATTTTTTTTATTTTATTTTTAGGTTTAGGTTTATTTTTTTTTTAGTTTTAGGTTTAGGTTTTCTTTTATATTTTTAGGTTTATGTTTTATGTTTTATTTTGGTTTATTTTAGGTTAGGTTTAGGTTTATTTTTAGTTTATTTTATTTTATTTGGTTAGGGTTTAGATTTTATTTTATTCTGCTAGGGTTTAGGTTTTAGTTTATTTGTTTATTTATTTTTAGTAAGTTTATGTTTATTTTTTGTATTTTTTAGTTTTTTTCTTTTTAGTTTTTTGGTTTTATTTTATTTATTTTTAGGTTTATTTTTAGGTTTAGGTTTTTATTTAGTTTATATTTTATTTAGGTTTTATGCCACCATCCTTCACTTTGATGGTAGTGGGAACCAACGTTACATTGCACAATGCAAACAACCGCTGGCAACATATCTCCTTCCTCCTTCTCATTAATAGTATGCCAGGTGTTGCATTTGATTGGTATGCGAAACTACCCAACAATTTGGTGAAGACTTTTGCTGAGTTTTAGCACCTCTTCATCAAGAGGTTTGGAGCTCAAGATTGATGAAACCTCATTGAAGAGAAATAGAAACTCAATGAGTCCCTTGTTGATTACATTCTCAGGTTGCACAACCTGAGTGTGAAATGCGAACAATAGTTGTCCGAATAGCATGCCATTGAGATTCTTCTCAAAAATATCCATGGTTCGATTGCCTTCATGCTTAAGGTATTTACGATCAAAATATTCAAGAAATTAATCAACAAGGCTACAAGAGGAAGCCAAACAGCATCCCTTTCCCGACAAATCATCTAGGCCCAAGCCGCAGAAGGTGTTTGAGAAGAAGCCAGGGATAGTTGTGTCAAGGGGTGAGGGATGTCTAACCGAGTTCAAGATAAGAGAGACTATGAGCTCAGCCTCTTTTGCCACCTCCTCTTCCACCACCTTGCCATCACCTCCACGCAGCCACCACAATGACCATTTCCACCACCTAGCCTCATCGAAGATATTCATATCATCTACTTTTCCACCCTCTTTTAAATAGATTGAATAAGCCATATTCATTCAAGAGGGAGATAGTTAGGAAAATCTTTAAGAATCTCTTAAAGAAACTTGATGTTTAGTTACCAAAGCCTAAGAAGCCGGAGGAAGTGGGCAAGATCAATGATCTTAACTATTGCCCCTACCACTGCATGTTAAGCAATGTCTTAGAGGATTGTATCACTTTTAAGGACTAGCTTGAGGACAGCTACTAGTTGGGATCCATAGTTATCCCTAAAGAATACTTATTAGGACAACCATCTAGTTCTGCTAGAGTAATCCTTGGGGATACTTGTGATCCTCTTAAAACTAAAGAAGGTTAGGATATCTCCCTATACCAAACCTCTAAGAAGATGATTCTAAGATCAAGAAACTTTCCTTGCAGATGCCTAAAATAGCTCAAACCTCTAACACCAAGGAAGGTTTACTTGTTACAAAGGATAACTCAAGGAGGGTGACAGCTGTAGAGCTCACCATACTTTCTGGATAGTCCAGAGCACACGCGAGTCCAAGTCTCCACAGCAGCCTACCACCTCTCTTTCTTCTTGTAGCAGTAGGAGCATTATATCCGTGAATAAGGGCACTAAATTCCTTACTCTGCTTACTTTAGTTAATTTCTATTATGTACCACCACCTAAAAAGAAATTAATGAAGAAGGCTAATTCTACTTATATATTGTCTACTTCTGATGCTCTTGACTTTATTCCTATTGAAAGCTCTCAAAGTCAAAATAAAAATAATAGCTCTAGTAGTTTTGATTCTTTCCTTTCTGATTTAGAGTTAGACAATCATTCTTTGAATCAATTAGGTTCTCCTCTTGAGATTGACTTGGAGTCAACACTCGAGGATCCCATAGGAGAAGTCGTAGGTATGCCCAATGAGAAGGTATAAC
Organism: Cymbidium sinense; assembly: GCA_021442155.1. NCBI lineage: Eukaryota > Viridiplantae > Streptophyta > Magnoliopsida > Asparagales > Orchidaceae > Cymbidium > Cymbidium sinense. The sequence continues at coordinate 220,933,282 of CM038214.1, read as the reverse complement.
TTTCCACAAGCTCATCATTCCAAGAAGTCACCGTCACACATAGTGGCAAAGTTCTACCTCCTGGGTAGCACCTTAGATAAGTGTAAGTCATTGGTTCAGTGAGGATAGCCCCTCCATAGGATACGCCACCCATGGATATGCTTATGGAGGACCAAGCTAGAGTTGATTACAATGTCCTAACTCACCTTAGAAAGTTTCCAGCTAAGTTAAGCATATACGACACCCTTGTCTTATCTAAAGAGATGAGGGAATCTATAATCAAGGCCTTGATCTAAAGACATGCCTAGCTTAGCTGACCGCTACTTAAGAGGAGGCTTGCCACTCAAAGAACATCTTAGGAGTTACATTCAGTGATGAAGACTTACTGGGATGACCGCATAATCACTTTACATTATTAGATGTTGGCAGATATAGTTCTGTGAAGTTCGTACCATTATCAACAGAGTCTAAGATCTTTGCCTACTTGAGGATCAACATCTCCAAACCAAAAAAGAAAGAATGATGTTAAAAGGAGATTCAATGAACAAGGTGAGAGGGCCTTGTGGTGTTTATTTTGGATGTGGGGCACCACGCATAAATTTTTTGAGGTGATCGATACAATATTAAGGTATGATGTGCAATCTTGAAAGATGAGGCATCACCCTATATAATCAATCATGTAATAAGGACTCCTAAGCATGGGGTCTCGAATGTACTAGATTTTTCCCTACTTTACATGAATGAATAAAATAGTGTTTATATTAAACTTGGTTCCTATGGAGGCAAGCCTCCATAGTTAATTACTTCTTAGAAAATAAAATTTCTAAAGATTATTATTAAAGTTAAAGTAGACAATATCATGTCCAAATATTTCAAGGTTAGACTATCAAGGATTAAGGTAGGAAAGACTTTTTGGAATCTAAGAAATAAGGAGAATGCTCATTTTAGGAAGCCTAGTGTGCATTCTAATCTATCTTATGGTTGGGCTTTATAATTGTAAAGTTGAAGAGATTTATATGTTTTGAGTTGAAATTTAATTAGATTACTAGGGCTTATAATCCACTAACAAAAGGTTATGGGAATGTCTAAGCAGTGAGGATTTATGCTCGTAGCCTGAAGAAAATTGATGCCTTAGATCTTAAATCTAGGGAGATTTAGTTCTAGTTAAAGCACGGCCTAAATATAAGCAATAAGTGGACATAAGGGTTTACCTCCATAAGAGAGAATAAATTGTCTAACTTTTGGACTTATAACCACATGGAGCGACCGCCAATTAACTCCTCCTATGATTTTAAAACCATGTATGTAGCCTCTTATGAATTGCAAGATAGCTGGGTAGTTATTTAATTAGAAAGAGACTAAAGTCCTAAACACACTCTAAGAGACTAGACCATGCGTATGAGCATATGACTTAATCTATAGATGAAAAATCTTTTCAAATTTTATTTCATTTTAGACACATCATTTTCACAGAGGATTTAGGATTTCTTATGCCTAAATGCATGATTAAATAGGCTATGGGTCAAATCAGCTAGAATAAGTTATTCTCCACCACAAGGGATGCCCTCACCCATCAAGCATTCCTTTATCATGCAAGGATGGAGATCTTTCATATTCAAGGGAGAAATAATATGCATGCATGATGTGAAATATACAACCATACAGTTAATGGGTTGCTAAATCTTTAATTATCTTATTTATGTCTTAGGCTTTATGATGAGGTTATGAGTTGTATAAAATTTAGTTATGAGTGATTAGTTGAGTAGGAAAGTTATTTTTATCCTAAGAGCCTAATCATATCCAAGCACACATTAAAGCCTCATTTAAAAATTATGAAAAAGCCATCCTAATGCACAATGTAAACATAACATCAAACAATTATATAAACTATAAAAGAATAAAAATGTCGGTGTGGTCGCACAAAGAGAGAAAAGATGGGTAGCCGAGCTCTACACATATAACCTGGAATATTAAAGAATAATTATAATTGTATTAAATGCTATTGGGATCTTCTTTCTTCATATCTCCAATTATGATTTGGTTCCTTCTTTGATTTGGATGGTGGTTGCTTCAAAGGCATCACAGGGCACCCCAAGCAAATCCTTCTAGCCACTCCTCATCATAATCTCCCATAGCACTAATCCTAATTCATTTTATGAAATTACATTTATGTGGGAAAAGTAAATCTAACTACACCTGCAAAAAGGAGGTTAGCTAAATATACATTTAATCCCAAGCAGTTGTATTTATAATTTGTACTTAGCACTCTACATATGGGTAACTAAGCCCACCTATCCTAACTTGGATTATGATTAAGGATTTAAGAAACTTGCAAAAAGAGCATTCATATTTATTTTTAAGCATCCCTTAAGCATAATCCCTAAAAAACATGATTAGGCTAATATTGGCCTATCATCCGATCTATGAAGCATACACCCTTACATCCAATCTAAAATACATCATAAAATAAAACACATACACATCATCTAAGTTAGAGCTAGAAGTGGTGACTTAATTCTAATGTATGTATTAAGGCTTGTGTGGTAAGTCTTGTTAGGCATTAGTGTTGTATTTTCTAAGTAGGATTCAATTTAACATGAAAGGTTGATTTCACTTGAAGTAGTTTAATTGATTTGAGAATTTAATTTGTGTTTTCTTTTTTGTTTCATTTGATTACACTTAGCAACTAAGTGTTATAAAGAGAGGAAAAATAATTTCTCTTTCATCCCTTAAGTCACTTTCTAAAGTATATTAATTTGATTTAGTTCTCTTTAGTGAATGGCTTATTAAATGATTTAATTAATTTAGGTTCACTTTTCAATTCAAATGGCATCTTAAGATTAATTTAATTGAATTACTACCACATGACATATATTAAATCATTCTTTTCATCACATGTAACATGCATATGATTTAATCCTAAGTGTATCTATACATGTAACATATTTTAGCACACTTAAATGATGAATGTATGTGTATTTAGAATTTATATTTTATTTGATTGAATTATTTAAACATTTTAATTTAAAACTTTATCCAAATTGTTATACAAAAAAGGACATAAGAATGAAATTAAATGTGCCATTGTTAAACCAATGAAGTGTAGTCAAATGACCTCCTTGAGCTAGCTAAAGCCTCATATTCTGGATGTCTAGACTATATACCCATTTGCATTCAAACATATGCAAATTTGTACATGAACATAGAAGTAAGCTCCAAATCATTTAGATAAATAATTCAACCACTTAGTCAATTATGAATACATGCAATTTTAATGTAAAATGGGATTTTCATTAACTAATCACATATACATATACATGTACAAAAATATAGGCAAGTAAGTGTCATTGTTAAACTAGGGAAGTGAGGTAATCAAATGACCACATTGGTGATAACTAAAGCTTCATATTCCTGGGATGTCCAGACTATATACTTGCTTTTCTTTGACACATATGGATGTATACATAAATGAGGGAAAGAAAACCATGCAAAGATTATATTTTTTTTGATTGAATCATTTATATATATGAATTAAAGTTCTATCCAAATTCTAATGTTGAAATACATAAGAATGAAATAAAATGGGTATGTGCCATTGTTAAACTGGAAGTGAGGTATTCAAATGACCTCCTTAAAGCTAAAGCCTCGTGTTCCGGATGTCCACTATATACCCATTACCATTCAATCTTATATAAATCAACACATGAATAGAGGAAAGAGAACTCAACATTCATACACTTAAGCTATAAGCACATGCATTTCTTATGTATTTATAACTAGCATCATAACACATATTATTATTCATTTATAAGCTTTTGAAAACATACATTTGGATTTATTGATAATAGCCATGCATATATTAAATTAAATCAACACATGCAAGCTTACATAAAGGAAATCTATTTATTTTTCTTGATTTTGAAAAGATGGATGCATGAATTCAAAAGACATACCAAATTTAACATGATTTGAAAGAGGACAATCAAATATAAGCATGTGATTCATTCAACCAAGCTAGTTCTTAAGGACAATCAAATCAAATAAAATTATTTAAAGCAAAGCAAAATTTCAATATTAATTAAGTTCTGAATTTGATTTGATTTAAAGAGGAGAACAGAAATCATCACTTGATGTTTTAAACCCATTCCCACATTACATTTGATTTAAGGAAATGTAATTAAGTTGATTTTATGGGTTAATTAGTTGAACCCTTAAATAGATGAATTAATTACCCTTACTTATGTCTTTTAAAGTAGTTAACTAAATAATTATGAGCCAACATGATATGCATTGAAAATAAACTTGGAATGATCTTAGAAATAAAAGGGGCCTAATGCAATTTCTCATGAATTAATAGAGATTAAGGGACTTAATTAATTACTCTTATATTTTCCCACATGTGGACTAACCATAATTTCATTAAACTCCTTTAGGTTATTAAACACCAAAGATCTACCCCATGATTTAATTAAGGTCCGATGTGATTATGATTTCAATTTGATTAAGTGATTTAATTAATTAATTAAATTAATTTCATTTTAAAAGTGTGAAATGAACTTGGAAAGGGGTCCCAACCCTATTCCTTAGTTCACTTACTATTGAACAATGATTAAAATTAATTAACCAATTACTATTCATGATTAATTAATCATTAATTAACTTAAAAGAGTTGTTAAGGTTTAATTAGTCAATTTTCCTAATTAAGTGAGCAATAAATCTTAAGAAAATCATGGGAGTTAGAGGTCATCCCATTAAATTAAAATTTGGGATTAATTGCTCAAGTAATTAAGTAATTAAGCTAATTAATTTTGTAATTAAACCTTAATTACTTCAAAATTAGTTAAGATCATTTTTAATTAATTACCTCTAAATACCTTTAAAATGAGTATTTACTTGCATTTTTTATTTTTTTATGATTTTTTATGATTTTAGAAGTTTTAGGCATTAAAAATTATTATTAATTAAAGCTAATTAATCTTATTATGCCATGTGATGTGCATGCTTTCCATGTGGCATAGTGGGATTGGTTGCTTAAAACTTATCCAACTTAGCGCCTACGTGGCGGTGGTGAATTTGATTTCTTGTCTTCCATCTGATATATGATTGGATAACTATGATTAGTCCCACAGCTTAATAAGATTAAATCAGATCGATCTTGTAGATCTAACCATGACTGCCCATTCCATTCATGCAAAATGGAATGCGATGATCTAACATCACATGAGTGGAGAATGGAGTTCTACATTGCTCACTTTCCAAGCTTACCCGCTCATCAACTCCAAAAGGATCCCACACCTTCATGACATTGATCGAAGGGGATCCAATGGTCAAAATTACACGAGATGCAAGTTTTCTTTAAAAATTTCCAACCCATTTTTTCCTAAGGATAAGTTTTGGAAGCATACCTCGCTAGAACTCAAGACTGGTGACTCAAATTATTGAGGAAGCTTCATCTAGTGGAGATGAAGCCCTATTAAGTAGTAATTGGATCACCTCTCAACATCAAGGCCATGAATCGATGATTTGGCTCGCTTTGATCAAAGTCCCACCTCGTGCTCAAAGCTTGGGAGATGATTCATTTTGCTCAAGGCCTGGAAGGTGCAAAGTTAATTTGAGTTTGATGGATAAATGGGAAGTTAAAAATGGGAGTGTCCTATTTTAGATGGATGAAATGGCATTTTTGATCGAGGAATGAGCTTAGGAATGGCTCTAGGCTCATCTTGGGTGGCTAGGAATGATTTTTGTGTGTGTATTTGAGTGGAAATGAGGGGTGTATACCCCTTTCATCTTGATTGGAGATTTGGTTCTAGTCATCCGCCATCTTGGGAGTCATGGGTGGAGGAGGTGAGTTAGCTTGGTTTGGTTGAAGGTTTGGACATGGAAGGAGGAATTATGGGTGTCCTATGGGTTTCAAATCCAATGGGAGGGTGAGATTTCACCTCCATGGGTCATATTAACAACCCATTGGTTTAGTTGTCCTAGGTGCCTAGTGGACCATTGGGAGAGTACCAAGTGTCCAAGGAATGGAAATGACCACTTACATGTGATTTGTCTCATGTGATGCCCTTGATAAGGGTAGAATGATCATTTGGCATTGGATTTGAGCATATTTGAAATGAGCCAAAAAGTGGGTTAGCCCAAATTTCAAGTCAATTGGAGTCGATTTGGTTTATGGACTCACTCATTTAGGTCAAATTGTTAGGTTGTCAAGTTGACCAATTGTCAAATTGGGTAAAATCCAAGGTTGGGTCAAGTTCATATGATCATTTGGGATGTTTTGGTTCAATTGGTTTGGTTTAGTTTGGCTTAGATTTGATTTTGGCACATTTGAATTCATTTCAAATAAATTAAATACCAATTAAATTGGCCAAATTTGGGTGAAGGGTTGGGTTTAGTTGACCAATTGAAGATGATTGTAGGCTTTGGTTTTAATTAATTTGTTTTAGTTTTGATTTAGTCCAACTTAACATTATCAATTTGCTATGAGGTCAGTCAATTGTGTTCAGGTCAAGTTCAACAATCAATTTAGAATGAACTAGAGCATTGGTTGCAATCAATTTGGTTTATATTTTGATTTGACCCAAATTATTCTGTTAGGTTAGTTTGGGTCAACTTGGGTCAAGAGGGCCAATTGGGTTTGGTTTGACTCAATTGAAGGTCAAGTCATATTCAAATATTGATTTTGATTTGGTATGAATCATTAGTTACAAGGGATTTGGGTTAAGTTGCAATTTGGCTAGTTTGGGTTCATATGGGTTAAGGGGTTGACTTGGTCAAATATTCAAGTTGGTTTTACCCAATTTGTGATAATTGATCAACCTAGGGTGATCAACAATCATGATGGGAGGTTTTATGGTTCAATCCAATTTGGGTAGATTAGAACTTGGCTCAAATATGTCAAATTATCCACTTGGGTCAAGTGGACCAATTTAGTTGGCTTGATTTTGGGTTGAGTTTATATATGGATTTGGGATTGATATATAAATTCAATAATTGGCTTGGGTTCTAATGTGTTTTGGTTCATTTGAACATTTCAAGTCAAAAGGGTTAAGTTGGGTTTGACTTGGGTAGCTTTTTATTTGGCTTGATCATTGTAGATTTCATTTATATTTGTGAATATGATTGAAGGTATGATTGATTCATGAGAAAATTGAATTTGGGTTTTGGAATGAAGAATTTGGCTAAGTCCATGGAGTTGGGTCATGTGGCTTAGGTTTGGATTTTGATTTGATTTGATTTAGTTTTGATGATTTAAATGTATATTTCATTTAAATTTGTGAAGATGATTGAAAATATGATTGATTTATAAGAAAATCAATTGAGTTTGACTTGATTTGGATTAAGATTTAGCTAGGTCCATGGGATAGGTCATATGGCTTAGAAGGGTTTGATATAATTTGATTTAGTTGATCATTTGAATGTAGATTTGATTTATATTTAGAAAGATGATTGAAGATATAAATTGATTATGAGAAAATCAATTGATTTTGGATTGATTTGGATTAAGATTTGGCTAAGTCCATGGGATAGGTCATATGGCTTAAGAAGGGTTACAAGTTTGGATTTGATCATGGGCTTCAATCATTTGGTTTTAAAATTTTGGTTTGGATTTGAATTTGATGTTTGAATTGAACTTGAGGTTTGGGTTTTGAGAAGGTGAACATGGTTTATTAATCCCTAAGGCATAACCTAATCATGGTATGTTAACTCTTCTAAGTCTTTAGGCTTAGGTTAAGTGTTTACCTAATTGTTAGAAGTGTCTTATGACTAGGGAAATCTTAGTGTCTAGAAGACTCCTAAGTCTAAGATGGGAAGATTGAATTTGCACTCTGAAAGTGAGGTCAACAGGCCTTAGGCTCCATAGTGTTTCCCTTGGAGATAGATGATTGGAAGACCGGAGCCAAGTTTCACATTATAGACTTGGATACATCTTTCAACTCTTTTCTTGGGAGACCATCATACATGAGAACAACATAGTTCCATCCTCTCTACATCGGTGTATGAAGTTCATGAGAGGTGGGATCCTCATCTGTCAAAGGAGATCTAAATTTTATGGTTCACGAGGTTAGCATATGAGGATGCAACTTACTACCTCCTCAAAATCAACAAGTCTATTCTCAAACTTGGCCAAAGTTTAAAAATAAAAGAAAAAGAAAAAAATAAAAAGAAAGAGAAAAAAGAAAGAAAAGAAAATGAAAAAAATAAAAGGAGATAGACTTGAAGGAAGTGGAGTGACAGATTCAACCCACGGTTCTTTACTCCATTCAACATATGGGTAGGACTTGACCTCCACTGTAGAGGAAGTCCTAGGGGTGTAAAACCTCCTTATTGGCCACCCAATAGAAGATATGTCCCAGCTACTAGGAGTACACCTGCTATCCATATAGGCTTAGAATCTAGTTCATAGGATGAGCCTTATACCGTTAGCATGCCAGCCAACTCTTCTCAATAGTAAATTCCCTTGGAGTTGATACTTGAGCCAGATAGTGATGAAGACTGGGCTCCAAAGCAAAGCATAAGTGTATCCAAGTCTATATGTGAAATAGAAATCGTTGGGAACCTTAGCTTAACCCCACTTTCCTCTCAAAATGAGGGTTTGGTAGGAAGCCCCTAAGTCATCCATAGGTGTGAAGACTAAGAGGTTCTTTCTGGGAGCATCATCCTCAAGTCAAGAAGTTAATGTAGAACTTGAGAATGATTCATATAAAGATTTAATAGATTTAACTTTTGATTGGTACTTACCTTGTGTTCATAATTTTAGCAAAGAATGGGTTAATCCCACATACTTGGTCAAAGCACGACTACTTGAAAGAATATGGAAGAACAAATGCAAAAGCTCAATCAAGATTGACTAGATTTGCAAGTAATGTGTTAATGATGATTACTACTTAGTCATCACCAATCATTTAGAATTTGATATGTTCTTTTCAAATCATATTAACTTATGAGGAGATGTTCTTAGAAACTGATGATCCATGATTGAAGTTGAAGATGCACCAGTTTGAAGAAGAGATCAAGTTAACCATGGAAATTAACTTAAGAACTAAAGAAGATCCACGCCTGACATACATCAGCTCTTTTTTGAATGAAATTGAAACCAATGACTTAGTTAGGCTATTGATTAAGTTTAAGGACTACTTTACATAGAGTTATGAATAGGTGCCTAGATTGCCTCCTGACATAGCAGTACATAAACTAGTAATAGAGCCTACTACTTACCCTATCAAGAAAGCTCCTTGATGTATGCAATTAGACAAAGAACAATAAGTCATTTATGAAGTCGAGAAATTGATTGATGTTGGCTTCATCCAGGAAGAAAAAGACCCTACCTAGTTAGCCAACATTGTCCCAATTAAGAAAAAAATGGCCAAATTCACAGATGCATCAATTTTATAGATTTAAATAAGGGATGTCCAAACGATGAATTTCCACTACCAATCTCAGAGCTGATGGTGCACATTGCCTCATCTCATTCAGTATTATCTTTCATGGATGGCTCATCTGGATATAATCAAATAACTATGGCCTCTAAAGATGAAAGAAACACTACTTCGATCAGAATCTATTGCTATAAGGTCATTCCTTTCAGCTTTAAAAATGATGTGCTACTAGTGCGCTATGACTCAATCTTCAACAAACTCATTCATCATCAAGTCGAGTGCTATGTCGATGATCTCATAGTCAAAAGTAGAAAAAGAAAGACCATCTCTTTGACTTGAGAGTTGTTTGAATAGTTAAGATAATTTAACCTCAAATGAACCTCATTCGAGTAGCTTTAGGGAAATTTTGGTTTGTCCACACCAGGGAATCAAAATTGATCCAGAGAAGATCAAGGCGATATTAAAAATTCCACCCCATAAAAGTTTAACTCAACTCAGATCATTCCAAGGGTGGTTGGTGTATCTAAGACACTTTATATCGAACTTATCAGGAAAATGTCAGCCAATCTCAGCACTTATCAAAAAGGATGCCAAGTTTAAGTGGGATGATAAGTGTGAGTATGCCTTTGAAGACATCAAGCATTACCTGATGACATCATCAATTGTAGCAGCCCCTATCCCTGGCAAGCTACTCATATTTTACACTATTATTAGATGACTTTGCGTCCAAGCCAATGAAAGGAAAATGAACTATACTTCCTTAGCCATCTAATCCCTATTGAGCTAATTATCCACCCATTGAGAAGCATAGCTTTAATCTTTGCATCCCAAAAGCTATATCACTACATGCTTCCTCATAAGGTAAACTTAATCTCTAGGATCAATCCACTATAATACCTCATGACACAGTCGACACTATCTGGACACCTGGCATGATGGTCATTGATCCTCTCATAATTTGACATTACCTTCATACCCTCTTTGCGGTGAAAGGATAAGCACTAGTAGATTTTTTAGTGGCTGACTCTCTGCTTAATGATGAACTCCTTGATGAACAAATCATCAACTTAGGGGATGCTAGCATTCACCAATGGGAGATGTACTTTAATGGTGCATCTTCCTCTCAAAGAGGAGAAGAACCACAATCTACTATTCAAAAAAAAGGCATGGGTAGGAATAGTTCTCTTAACTTTAGACCATGTTGTGATGAGATTTTCATATTATCTATCCAATCCTTACACCAATAATGAAGCCGTATATGAGGTTCTGATTGCCAGTCTAGAATTAGTCATTACTCTAATAATCCAGAACATGAATATCTTCTAGGATTCTCAGCTACTTATCAACCAAATAACTGGGTCCTATAAGGTTATAAAGCCCAAGTTCCATCACTACCATAACTAAACCATAGAGATCCCAAAGGTTACCATTTATAAGATTTTTCAAGGAGAGAACATCAAAATATATTCTTTAGCAAGGTTGCCAAGGAGTTGGCATGTCTGGAGGATGAGTCTATATCAATAAAGGTCCAAAATGGAGAAGTCTTATCCCTTAATGATATTTTACTCATCAAAAAGTACTATCTTGAAGAGGAGGTTGCCATTGCTAAGAAAGATGATGAGTTAGATTACCTAAATAAAGACAAACTACCTCATCAGAGGTCTCAATCCCATAAAATAAAGTAGAGAGCAGTTTCTTATGCTCTTATGGATGGTGTCTTATACCAGTGGTCTTTTGATCATATGTGGTTACGTTGTTTAGATAAGCATAAAGCCCGTAAGATCATGACCAAGGTACACTCAGGATATGTGGAGCTAACCAATCTGGTCCAAAGATGAAAGCCAAGATCAAGAGAAAAGGATAATACTGACCATCGATGATTAAAGATTGCATGGATATGTCTAGCCGATGCCACCAATGTCAAATACATGGTATGGTCATACACTAACCACCCAACATTCTACATCCACATTGGCCTCTTGGACATTCGAGTGTTGGGGTACTGACATAGTGGGTCTAATTGGTCGTTCTTATTCTAAGGGTCATTGGTTCATCTTAGCTTCTACTTACTACTTTTCCAAATAGGCAAAGTTGATTTTGCTTAGAGAGGTCACAGCTCAACATGTGCTCCAGTAGTTTAGGAACCATATCATATATAGGTTCAGAGTGCCTTGATAATTTATATCTGATAATGACCCTATCTTCAAGAGCACCGAGATCAACAACTTTTCTTAAAGATACAACATATATTAGAGATATTCTACCATCAAATACCTAAGGGAAAAATGGCTTGGCAGAGGCCTTCAACAAAACTCCCATCTAAATACTGAAGAAGACACTTGATAATAATAAGAAATAGTGGCATGAGCAAGTAGTTGTGGCCTACTGCACCACATATAGAACTCCAGCTCAGTCTACTCCTTTCTCCTTAGTGTATGGGTCTGAAGCCATTCTACCATTAGAAGTTCAACGCCCATCAATAAGGATAGTTGTTGGTAGCAAGATCACAATAAGGCCGAATGCAAAGTTACAGTTAGAAGAGCTCGAAGGTTAGAAAGAGAGATGCCTGCTAGCATACCAAAACCTTGAGTTGTATAAAGCTAAAATTCAATCTCACAACAAGTTGGTCCATCTTAGAGCATTTCAAGTAGGAGAGCTTATTTTAGTTCTAAGGAGACTGATTGTTGCCCATCGTAATATGGTAGGAAAGTTTGAACCCACTTAGGAAGGCCCTTTTTCCATAGAGAATGCCTACCAAAGAAGATCTTATCAGCTTTTTTATCAAAAGGGAGAGCACCTAGTGCTTCCAATCAATAGGCTTGACTTAAATAAATATTATAATCATATTTTAAAATAATTATCATTAATGAAAATTCCATTTGGAATTCAATCACTTTCATGTTGAAAGTGTTCTTGTTTGCAAATCTGCCATGATGTGTTTAGGGTAGGTGTAAGGAACCCAAGGAACATCCTATCCTTTATTGATACAACACAAACATAAACTACACACAGACATATAAAACAAACACATGTCTTTTGTCTCGGACTACTCTGAGTTGAGAAAATGCCCCCAACGACACTCACTCAATAGCTGCTCTAAGTCAGGTTGATGTGCTACCCTGCTAGTGTGTCACCCCAATGGTCTTCTTGCTTTGGAGGATGTAAGTCTACTACACTTTCCTTCCTTACTTGGCCACTACACACCGATGAGTGCCTTATTAGTTAGGTAGGCCTTACTACATGGCCGGTAAGCTACCTCATTTGGCTTCATTTAAGAGGATGTGAGTCTACTATGCCTTCTTCTTGAATTAGCCTTCATGTATTGATTGGGTCGAGTATATTTGAGATTTAGCATAAGTCTCCTAGCTGCTCCTTCCCTCTTGACTGCTTCAAGTTTAGGTCCAATTTTTTCTCAAGGCTCCCCGCATAGTAGTCACTCAATGTCAGATAGCATATATCCCACCGACGATGGACTATCCTGATGATCGGTTCTGCTTATAAAGTTGTAAGCCTTCACAATTTCTTTCTAGATTGATCATTGGACACCGACGAGAACTTTAGGTTGGCTGGTTCTTACTATGCTGATGGATACACTACTAATTCTCATGGATAAACTTTAGGTTGGTTTGTTCTCGCACCTTAGGATACACCACTCATGGTAGATGTAAGTCTGCTATGCTTTCTCCTTGAGTTGGCCACTGTACACCTATAAGCTTTCTTTTCCAAGGCTCAAGATAATGCCCCTAGGAGGACACCCCTAGCTTTCTTTTCCACTATGTGCCTCGCCTATGGGCACTATATTTGGATCACATCCTTTGCAACCCCATTTAGACACTACTCGGGTTACTATCAAATTGGACAGTTCCCCTTGCCTACTAACCACCCTTATGGTTGGAGAATCCATCAGGTGGATGTACAGATTCTCCCTTAGTCCAGTAAATCTGAGATAGGTCAAGGCCAACATAGCCCCTTCTCAGTGTGGTCCCTTGCACACCAACAAGGTCCATGCAAACATATAAGAAAAAATTTATATTCACTTGTGGATTAGGAGGACACCCCTAGCAGTACCTTTTCCAAGCAAGCATATTATCTTTAGGGTAGTGTCAGTAAAACTCCCTATAGGAATTTCCTCACTACTCTTGAGTTGATATAAGTCCCCAGTAGCATTCACTTAGTAGTCTCTCGTAAGTTATGTTCAATTTATTGTTCCACCAACAGGTCACCCCCAGCGATTGTTCCCTGGTTTAAAAGATGTAAGTCTGCTATGCCTTCTTCCTAGCACAACCATTGCACACTAAAAGGAAACCCCTTCGATTAGTTAGCTCTACCCCACAACCAATATACCATCTCTTTGGATTTGTAATTTGAGAAAGGATAAGTCTGATATAGCCCCTTCTTAGTGGGTCCATCACCCACCGACATGGTCCATAATTTAAATCTATCAAATTTTATTGAGCTCACATCCCCAGTGGATATGCCCTTTCAAAGTCAAACTAAACTAAACAAACTATATCAAATCACACCAAATTAAGATAAAATTAATCATGACTACTTTTGAGTTGAAATAAGTCCCTAGTGACATTCACGTAGAAGTCACTCTAGGTCAGGTTAGATTTCTTGTGCATCTAACAGGTCACCCCAGTGGTTGTTCCTTGGTTTGGAAGATGTAAGTCTACTAAGCCTTCTTCCCAGCATAGCTGTTGCACACCGAAAGGCAACCCGTAGACTATCCCTTTGGATTTGTAAACTTGAGGTAGGTCAAGGCTGATATAGCGCCTTCTTAGTGAGTCCATTGCACACTTACATGGTCCATACATTAACTTAGATTTAATTAAACCCAATCTGATTTTCTTTAATGGATTTAAATCACACCCTTCTCCTAGTGGAGCCTAAAATAATATATAAAAAAGTTAAGAAAATAAATCAAATTCAAAACTAACCTCTCTAGTGGAGCCAAATTAAACCAACTCAATCAGTAGAGTTTAAATCAAAGAAATCCAACCAAACTCTTATTCCCAGTTGATACATCCCTAAACAAATCTATGAACTCAAATCCTAATTCCTAGTGGATAGCCCAAACCTGCTTCCCTAGTAGAAGGTTCATATAAATAATCCCCAATAGACTCAAGCCCATATCTCTAGTAGATATGCCTCCACATCAATTAAATCAAAACAAATTAAAGTCGATTCAATTTTAATCCCTGATAGATTTTAGATTCTTATCCCAAGCAGATCTTCTTTCCACATGCCATATAATCAAATCAAATTCAAACCTTATCCCCAGTAGATTTTCTTCTTCTTATCCCTCGATATAGACCCCTCCCATGTCATGTCCAATGCATGTGTGATTCCCTAGCCAATCTCCCTCCATGTCCTTAACATGGAATTCTCATCAAATCTTTTTTTTCTTTTATGCACACCTTTAATACTTCATCAAAAATCATAATAATGTATTCATTCAAATTACATCATCTTAACATTCTAATCAACATTTTATGATTTGTGCTGGTGCATGCTTAAACTAACTATACAATATCATGCAAAACATATTATATGTGAATTAACACACAAGATTATATTATAATATATGATGTTATATTATAATTTATTATAATATAATATATTGTCTAACAATACACCTTATTAGAATCACTTAAAAAGAACAAATAACAAAATTTTGTCAAAATATGAATAATGATCAGTTTGGATGTAAAATTGTTTTTTTTTCCTATTATAAATGGTACAAAATAGCATAATTTTGGTGTTGCTTCTTAGTGTGTGTCATTAATTTGACCAAATTCTTCCATCTCAACCTTCAAATTAACATTTCTGTGAGTTTTGACCCAATGTATTATAATAAAAGTAAAACATACTAAAATGTAAAATAACATTTAGTAACACACATTCATATATATATATATATATATATATATATATATATATATATATATATATATATATATATATATGTGTGTGTGTGTGTGTGAAGTTATAATATTATGTACATTCTATTTTAATTTGCTTTCATATAATATATTATCTTACATTACACCTTAAAATGAATCACTTTAAGCAAAAAATTTATAAAATTTGGTTGAAAAATGAACATTTATTTTGGATGCAACTTTCCATTCTTTTGATTAAATGATACACCATAGCACACCCCAACGATGTTCCCTAAAGCTTACCTTAAATTTGGCCAAATCCCATTTTCTCAGCCTATAAATTAGTATTTTTATGAATTATACTAGTACAAACTCTACTACATCATACTATAACCAACTAATATATGCTAAAAAAATAAGTAATAATACACAATAGTATGCTATAATGCTTGATGCTACACTATGTTATGGCATCTTATATTATAATACACTATAACATAATATATTATATTTCATATCACATCATAAGGGGTTGCTTAAGTTAAAAAATTGTAAACTTAGTCTAAATAATAAACAACTATATAGTTTAGTCATAACACTTACATATTTTAAATTTAAACAATATATTTTGATGCCATGCTCTACCAATTATGAATTTGTCCAAATTCCACTATTTTAAAGTCTAAATCAACTTTTTTATAAACAAGGCTAGTGTAGGATTGACTGCATGATTATAAAATACTAAAAGAATTTTAAATGAGTAGAACAATATATTATGATATATGATGTTATACTATACTACAATATATAATAATTATTTTGAACATAAAATCTTACTTTTTATACTACAAGTCGTGTAGCACACCTTTGGTACTACAACCTAATTCCCACTTTAAATTTAACAAATTTCATCATCTGATTTATTTAATCAATATTTTTAAGATTTATATTAACATAGACAATTGGGCACAATACCATTATATACTAAAATATTTCAAAATATCTTATAACATCTAAAAATACATCACTACATGTTCAAATATATGATGCTACATTGTACTATAATATATGGCATTACAATATGATTTAGGGGTTAGGTTTTAGGGTATTCAAATCTCTAATAGTCAAGGGAAAGTCTCTTGAAGACATTTTCTTTAGCTACCATAACTAGGTTAGGATTAGGTCATTTTTTAGATCTGCTCTAAATGGCATCTTTATTCAAGGTTTTAGGGTTTAGGTTAGGGTTTATGGTTTATTTAGGGTTAGGGTTTAGGGTTTAGGGTTTAGGGTTTGGGGTTTAGTTATGGTTTTAGGTAGGTTTAGGTCAGGGTTTATGGTCTTAGGGTTTAGGTTTAGGTTTATTATTTATTTTATTATTAAGTTTTTTTTACTTTAGCTTTTTAGTATTTTAGGGTTTAGGGTTTAGGGTTTAGGGTTTTAGGGTTTAGGATTTTATGTTTAGGGTTTAGGGTTTGGTGTTTAGTGTTTAGGGTTTAAGGTTTATAGGGTTTAGGGTTTAGGGTTTAGGGTTTAGGGTTTAAGTTTAGGGTTCAAGTTTTAATTTAGGGTTTAGTGTTTAAGGTTTTTTTAATAAAGTATAAATTTAGATTCAACATATCTTTTTTTGATTTTATCAACTAAGTAGCACCTCGAGTTTAGTAAGACACAACTAACGACATAGATAAAAAATGAGCACCCATAGAGCTAATCAAAAACCCTAGATAAGTAGAACCATCTCTACTATAAAGACAATGTTCCATAAATAATAGATCAGATCAATCATTCTTTAGTTTCTCTACTTCCCATGAGAACCACCCTCACCTCTCGAGTAGTTGGATCTACCATCATATCCCCGATCTCTCCTTCCACCACCACCATGGCTGTAACCTTCGTCGCTCCTCCCGCCTCCATAACCACCACTGCTCTGACCACCTCTATATCCACAGGCACCTCTAGATCCCCCACCACCACTACGATAACTGTTTCCTCCTCCTTCGCTTTCACCGCTAGATCTTGATTGAGCCTAGTTCATGATGATGTTCCTACAAGCATGGTTTTGCCCATTATTAGGTTTTAGGGATAGTTTAAGGTTATTTTAAGGTTATTTTAGGTGGATGGTATTAGGGTTTAAAAAGGGTATTTAGTAGGGAGTAGGGTTTAGGGTAGTTTAGGGTGCCAGGTTTAGGAGGTTTAAGATTTATTTTAGGGTTTAAGGTTTAGGGTTTAGGATTTATGGTTTAGTGCTTTTAATTAAGTAACCCATTAGGTTTATTTAGTTAGTTTTTTTATTAATGAGTTTATTTTAGTTTAGTTTATTTTTAGTTGAGTTTTATTTTATTTTAGGTTTAGGTTTTATTTTATTTTTAGTTTAGGTTTAGGTTTGTTATATTTTAAATCCTTTAGGTTTTATTTTAGGTTTTAGGTTTTATTTTAGTAGTTTAGGATTATTTTATTTATTTTATTTATTTAGTTTAGGTTTTGGTAGGTTGCCTAATTTTATTTTGGGATTATGTTTAGGTTTCATTTATTCGTTTAGTTTATTATAGTTTAGGTTTAGTTTATTTATTTTATTTTGTTTATTTTATTTTTTTATTTAGTTGGTTTTTTAGTTTTTAAGTCTTCTTTTATTTATTTTTAGGATTAATTTTTAGGTTCAAGTTTTTATTTAGTTTTTATTGTATTTTATTTTAGGTTTATTTTTCTTTTCAATTTAGGTTTTTATTTATTTTAATTTTGTTTAGTTTTTTACTTTTTTATTTTTGTTTTCTTTTAGGTTTAGGTATAGGTTTAGGTTCAATTTTTAGTTTATGTTTTTTATTTATTTTATTTTTAGGTTTAGGTTTTTATGTTTTTAGGGTTTAGGGTTTTGAATTTAGGTTATAGGGTTTGTTTAAGGTTTATGGTTTAGGATTTAGGGTTTGGGGTTTAGTGTTTATGGTTTAGGGTTTAGAGTTTAGGTTTTAGGATTCAGGTTTAAGTTTTAGTCCATGATTTAGGGTTTAATGTTTTTTTTAAAATAGAGAACAAATTCATATTCAACATTTACTCATTTTGATTTCATCAACTAAGTACCACCCCAAGTTTTCTAAGACACAACCGATGGCATAGATCAAAAATCTGCAACCATAGAGCAAATAAAAAATTACATTATAAGTAAAACAATCTCTATAGAAAAGTCATAGTTCCATAAGCAGTAGATCAGATCAAACGTTCTTCAGTTTATCTAGTTCCCATCAGAACCACCCCCACCTCTCGAGTAGCGGGATCGACCATCATTCCCCTGATCTCACCCTCCGTTATCACCATGGCTATAACCTCCATTGCTCCTCTGCCATAATTTCTCTAGTTTAGTATATTTTAGTTTAAGGTTTAAGGTTTAGGGTTAGCTTAGGGTTTAGGGTTTAGGGTTTGGGGTTTAGGGTTTAGGGTTGTAGATTTTAGGGTTTAGGGTTTAGGGTTTAAGGTTTAGGGTTTTAGGGTTTAGTGTTTATGGTTTTAGATTTTAGTGTTTTAACTTTGTGGTTTAGGTTTAGCTTTGTGGTGTGAGGGATTTTAGGGTTGGGCCTAGGGCCCAGTGTGGCCTAGGGTTGTGCCTATGGCCTAGGGTAGAGTTAGTTAGGGTAGGGCCTGTAGTTTAGGATCAGGGTTTTGGCCTAGAGTAGGGTTGTGGATCAGGATTTGGTTTGGGTTTGGTTTAAAAAAATTTAGCAACCCGACAGGTTTAAGTTTATTTAGTTTACTTTTAGTTATCCAAGTTTTATTTATTTTATCTATTTAGGTTTATTTATTTTAGTTTAGGATTTTATTTTACTTTTATTTTAGGCTTAAGTTTATTTTTTTTAGTTCATTTTTTATTTTATTATTTAGGTTTATTTTATTTCATTTTAGTTTAGTTATTATTTTATTTTTTTAGGTTTAGGTTTTCAGGTTTTTATTTTAGGTTTATTTTTAGTTTATTTCATTTTATTTAGTTAAGGTTTACGTTTAAGTTTAGGTTAAGTTTATTTTAGGATTAAGTTTATGTTTTATTTATTTTAGTCTAGTTTATTTTAGTTTATGTTTTGGTTTATTTTATTTTATTTATTTTATTTTGATTTGAGATTTAGATTTTTTTAGTTTAAGGTTTAGGTTTTATTTTTTTATTTATTTTTAGGTTTATGTTTTTATTTAGTTTTTATTTTAATTTATTTTTGGTTTATTTTTTATTTTAAGTTTAGTTTTTTATTTTATTTAGGTTTTTTATTTTTTTAGTTTAGTTTAGGATTTTATTTATTTTATTTTAGTTTAGTCTTAATTTTTTATTTTTTCATTTTAGGTTAGTTTTATTTTATTATATTTTATATTATTTGGTTTAGGTTTTTCTATTTATTTTCTTTTTAGGTTTTATTTACTTTAGGTTTAGGTTTTTAGCTTTTTAGGGTTTTGGGTTTAAGGTTTAGGGTTTTGGGTTTAGGGTTTAGAGTTTAGGTTTTAGGTTTATAGTTTATGTTTTAGTTTAGAGTTTAGGGTTTATGTTTTTTTTAATAGAGAACAAATTCAGTTCAAGATTTCTTCTCTTCGATTTGATCAACCAAGTAGCACCCCAAGTTTTCTATGACACAAGCGATGATATAGATCAAAAATGAGCACCCATAGTGAAAATCAAAAACCCTAGATAAGTGGAACACTCTCTACTATAAAGAAACAGTTCCATAAGAAGCATATTAGATTGGCCATTCTTCAATTTCTTTAGTTCCCATGAACCACCCCCACCTCTTGAGTAGCGGGATCCACTATCATATCACCGATCTCTCCATCCGACACCAACACAGGTATAACCTCCATAGCTCCTCCCTCCTCCATAACCACTACTACTCTGACGACCACCTCCATATCCACCAGCACCTCCATATCCCCCACCACCATTGCGACAATCGCCTCCACCTTCACCTACACTGCTAGATCTAGACTGAGCTGAGTTGATAGTGATGTTCCTGCCATCAAGGTTTATGCATTCTTAGGATTTAGTGTTTAGGGTTTAGGGTTAGGGTTTAGGGATTTGGGTTTTTATTATTTTGTGTTATAGGTTTTATGGTTTGGGGTTTAGGGTTTAGGGTTTTATGATTTAGGGTTTAGGGTTTAGGGTTTATAGTTTTGGGTTTAAGGTTTAGGGTTTTAGGGATTAGGGTTTTAGGTTTAGGGTTTAAGGTTTAGGGTTAGTTTTAGGGTTTAGAGTTTAGGATTTAGGGTTTAAGTTTTTTTTAATTAAGTAAACCAGCATGTATAGGTTAATATTGTTTATTTAGTTTATTTTTTATTTATTGGAGTTTATTTTATTTTTTATTTTTATTTAGTTTTGTTTATTTTTTTAGTTTAGGTTTTTTATTTTAGTTTATTTTCTAGGTTTAGTTTTTTTTTTTTGTTGAGTTTTATTTTTCTTTTATTTTTTAGGATTATGTTTTATTTTTTTTAGGTATAGGTTTAGGTTTTTATTTTATTTTTTAAGGTTCAAGTTTTAGGTTTATATTCTAATTTTCTTTTAGGTTTTATTTTTATTTTTAGGTTTATGTTTATTTTTAGTTTATTTTTTTTTAGTTTCGGTTTAGGTTTAGGTTTAGTTTATTTTAGGTTTAGGTTTAGGTTTTATTTATTTTAGTTTAGCTTTAGGTTTATTTTATTTTGTTTATTTTATTTTTATTTTAGGTTTAGGTTTTTACTTAATTTAGGGTTTAAGTTTTATTGTTTATTTATTTTTTTGTTTTATTTAGGTTTAGGCTTTTATTTAGTTTTTATTTTATTTTATTTTAGTTTTATTTTATTCTAATTTTACATTTACTTTTTATTTTATTTAGGTTTTTTATTCTTAAGTTTATTTATTGTCTTTTAGTTTAGTTTAGGCTTTTATTTATCTTATTTTTTATTTTTATTTTGATTTATTTTGATGTTTAGGTTTTGGATTTAGTTTAATTTTTTATTTTTTATTATTTTTATTTTTTAGGTTTAGGTTTACTTATTTATTTTATTATTAGGTTTAGGTTTTTAGGTTTTTAGTGCTTAGGGTTTAGGATTTAGCAGTTAGGTTTAGGGTTTTAGGGTTTAGAGTCTTAGGGTTTAGGGTTTAGGGTTTAGTGTTTAGGCTTTATAGTTTAGGGATTTTAGGGTTTAGGGTTTTATGCTTTCGGTTTAGGGTTAGTTAGGATTTAGGGTTAATTTAGGGTTTAGGTTTTAGGCTTTGGGGTCTTAAAGGTTAGGGTTTAGTGTTTAAAGTTTTAAGGTTTAGGGATTAGGGATTAGGGATTAGGATTTAGAGTTAGGGTTAGGGTTTAGGGTTTAAGGTTTGTTTTAATATTTAGGGTTTAGGGTTTAGGGTTTAGGATTTAGGGTTTAGGGTTTAGGGTTTAGGGTTTAGGGTTTAGAGTTTTTTGTTAAAAAAATAAAATTAAGTAAACTAATAGGTTTAGGTTTATTTAGTTTATTTAGTTTATTTTTTATTTATTTTAGTTTATTTTAATTTTAATTTTTATTTAGGTTTATTTTTTATTTCTATTTAGTTTAGTTTATTTATTTTAGGTTTATTTATTTTATTTTAGGTTTTTTTATTTAGTTTATTTTTATGTTTAAGTTTAGGTTTATGCCTATTTTTTTAGTTTAGTTTTATTTCTATTTTACTTTTTTAGGTTTAGGTTTTAGTTTTTATTTTTAGGTTTAAGTTTTAATTTTGTTCTTTTAGGTTTAGGTTTTTATTTTAAGTTTATTTTTAGGTTTTATTTTTTAGTTTAGGTTTATTTTTAGTTTTTTTTATTTAATTTAAGTTTAGGCTTAGGTTTAGTTTATTTTAGGTAGGTTTAGGTTGTATTTATTATAGTTTAGGTTTAGGCTTAGTTAATTTTGCTTATTTAAATATTATTTTAGGTTTAGTTTTTTTTTTAGTTTAGAGATTATGTTTTATTTTTTATTTTTTTTTTGGTTTTAATTTTAAGGTTTAGGTTTTTATTTAGTTTTTATTTTATTTAATTTATTATTTTTTATTTTGATTTAATGTTTAGTTTTTATTTTATTTACCTTTTTTTAGGTTTATGTTTTTTTTAGTTAAGGTTTTAATTTTATTTTGTTTAGGTTTAGGTTTTATTCATTTATTTTATTATTAAGTTTTATTTATTTTAGGTTTAGGTTTTTAGGTTTTTAGAGTTTAGTGTTTTGGGTTTAGGGTTTAGCGTTTAGGGTTTAGGGTTATAGGTTTTAGGGTTAAGGGTTTAGGGTTTAGGGTTTAGGGTTTAGGGTTTCGGGTTTAAGGGTTTAGTGTTTAGGGTTTAGGGTTTAAGGTTTAAGGTTTAGGTTTTAGGTCTAGGGTTCAATTTTTAGTTTAGGGTTTAGGGATTTTAGTTTTTTTTTAGCAGAGAAGAAATTCATATTCAACATTTCTTCTTTTTGATTTCATCAACCAAGTAACACACATAGTTTTCTAAGACACAAGCGATAACATAGATAAAAAATGAGCACACATAGAGCAAATCAAAAACCCTAGATAACTAGAACTATCTATACTGTAAAGATAGTTCCATAAGCAATAGATTGGATTGGTCATTCTTCAGTTTCTCTAGTTCTCATCATAACCACCTTGGCCTCTCGAGTAGCATAATCCCCCATCATATGTCCGATCTCTCCCACCGCCACCACCATGGTTGTAAGCTTCATCTCTCCTTCAGCCTCCATAACCACCACTAATCCTATCACCACCTCCATATCCACCAACACCTCCAGATCCCCCATCACCACTATGATAATTGCCACCTTTGCCTTCATCTCTATCGCTAGATCTGGATTAAGCCTAGTTGATGGTGATGTTCTAGCCATCAAGGTTATGCCCATTCTTAGGGTTTTAGTTTATTTTTTAATTTATTAAGTTACTTTTGGTTTAGGTTTAGGGTCTAGGGTTTAGGGTTTAGGGTTTAGGGCTTAGGGATTAGGGTTTAGGGTTTTATGGTGAATTCTTTTAGGGTTAAGGTTTAGGGTTAGGGTTTAGGTTTTAGAGTTTTAGGGTTTAAGGTTTTAGGTTTAGAGTTTAGGTTGGGTTTTAAGTTTATAGTTTAGGGTTTAATGTTTATGGTTTAGGGTTTAGGTTTAAGATTTAGGGTTTTGGGTTTTAGGGTTTAGGTTACTGTTTAGATTTTAGTTTAGGTTTAGGGATTAGGGATTAGGATTTAGAGTTAGGGTTAGGGTTTAGGGTTTAGGGCTTATTTTAGGATTTAGGGTTTAAGGTTTAGGGTTTAGGATTTAGGGTTTCGGGTTTAGGGTTTAGGGTTTAGGGTTTAGGATTTAGTGTTTAGGGTTTAGGGTTTAGAGTTTTTTGTTAAAAAAAATAAAATTAAGTAAACCAGTAGGTTTAAGTTTATTTAGTTTATTTTTTATTTATTTTCATTTATTTTAATTTTAATTTTTATTTAGGTTTATTTTTTTTCTATTTAGTTTAGTTTATTTATTTTAGGTTTATTTATTTTATTTTAGGTTTTTTTATTTTAGTTTATTTTTATGTTTAGGTTAAAGTTTATGCTTATTTTTTTAGTTTAGTTTTATTTTTATTTTATTTTTTTAGGTTTAGGTTTTAGTTTTTATTGTTAGGTTTAAGTTTTAATTTTGTTTTTTTAGGTTTAGGTTTTAGGTTTTTATTTTATGTTTATTTTTAGGTTTTATTTTTTAGTTTAGGTTTATTTTTAGTTTTTTTTATTTAATTTAAGTTTAGGCTTAGGTTTAGTTTATTTTAGGTTTAGGTTTAGGTTTTATTATTATAGTTTAGTTTTAGGCTTAGTTTATTTTGCTTATTTAAATATTATTTTAGGTTTAGTTTTTTTTAGTTTAGAGTTTATGTTTTATTTTTTATTTATTTTTAGGTTTTACTTTTAAGGTTTAGGTTTTTATTTAGTTTTAATTCTATTTTATTTCAGATTTTTTTATTTTGATTTAATGTTTAGTTTTTATTTTATTTACCTTTTTTTAGGTTTATGTTTTTTTTAGTTTAGGTTTTAATTTTATTTTGTTTAGGTTTAAGTTTTATTTGTTTATTTTATTATTAAGTTTTATTTATTTTAGGTTTAGGTTTTTAGGTTTTTAGAGTTTAGTGTTTTGGGTTTAGGGTTTAGCATTTAGGGTTTAGGGTTATAGGTTTTAGGGTTAAGGGTTTAGGGTTTAGGGTTTAGGGTTTAGGGTTTGAGTTTAAGGGTTTAGTGTTTAGGGTTTAGGTTTAGGTTTAGGCAGGGATTAGGGTTTAGGGTTTTATGGTGAATTCTTTTAGGGTTAAGGTTTAGGGTTAGGGTTTAGGTTTTAGAGTTTTAAGGTTTAAGGTTTTAGGGTTAGGTTTTAGAGTTTATGTTTTAGGGTTTAATGTTTATGGTTTATGGTTAAGGGTTTAAGGTTTAGGGTTTTGGGTTTTTAGGATTTAGGGTTTAGGGTCTAGGGTTACTTTGGAGTTTAGGATTTTGGGTTTAGGGTTTAGGGATTAGGGATTAGGATTTAGAGTTAGGGTTAGTGCTTATTTTAAGATTTAGGGTTTAGGGTTTAGGGTTTAGGATTTAGGGTTTAGGGTTTAGGGTTTAGGTAGGTTTAGTTTAGGTTTAGGGTTTAGAGTTTTTTAAAAATAAAATTAGTAGGTTTAGGTTTATTTAGTTTATTTAGTTTTTTTTTATTTTAGTTTATTTTAATTTTAATTTTTATTTATGTTTTTTTTTTCTATTTAGTTTAGTATATTTATTTTAGGTTTTTTTATTTTAGTTTATTTTTATGTTTAGGTTTAAGTTTATGCTTATTTTTTTAGTTTAGTTTTATTTTTATTTTATTTTTTTAGGTTTAGGTTTTAGTTTTTATGTTTAGGTTTAAGTTTTAATTTTGTTTTTTTAGGTTTAGGTTTTAAGTTTTTATTTTATGTTTCTTTTTAGGTTTTATTTTTTAGTTTAGGTTTATTTTTAGTTTTTTTTATTTAGTTTAAGTTTAGGCTTAGGTTTAGTTTATTTTAGGTTTAGGTTTAGGTTGTATTATTATAGTTTAGGTTTAGGCTTAGTTTATTTTGCTTATTTAAATTTTATTTTAGGTTTAGTTTTTTTTAGTTTAGAGTTTATGTTTTATTTTTTATTTATTTTAGGTTTTACTTTTAAGGTTTAGGTTTTTATTTAGTTCTTATTCTATTTTATTTTAGATTTTTTTATTGTGATTTAATGTTTAGTTTTTATTTTATTTACCTTTTTTTAGGTTTATGTTTTGTTAGTTTAGGTTTTAATGTTATTTTATTTAGGTTTAGGTTTTATTTATTTATTTTATTATTAAGTTTTATTTATTTTAGGTTTAGGTTTTTAGGTTTTTAGAGTTTAGTGTTTTGGGTTTAGGGTTTTGGGTTATAGGTTTTAGGGTTTAGGGTTTAGGGTTTAGGGTTTAGGGTTTAGGGTTTAGGGTTTAGGGTTTAGGGTTTAGGGTTTAGGGTTTAGGTTTAGGTTTTTTGGGTGCCTTTTAGTTTAGGGTTTAGGGGTTTTAGTTTTTCTTTAGCAGAGAAAAAATTCATATTCAACATTTCTTCTTTTTGATTTCATCAACCAAGTAACACACATAGTTTTCAAAGACACAAGCGATAACATAGATAAAAAATAAGCACGCATAGAGCAAATCAAAAATCCTAGATAACTAGAACTATCTATACTATAAAGATAGTTCCATAAGAAATAGATTGGATTGGTCATTCTTCAGTTTCTCTAGTTCTCATCATGACCACCTTGGCCTCTCGAGTAGCATAATCCCCCATCATATGTCCGATCTCTCCCACCGCCACCACCACGGTTGTAACCTTCGTCTCTCCTTCGGCCTCCATAACCACCACTACTCCTATCACCACCTCCATATCCACCAACACCTCCAGATCCCCCATCACCACTATGATAATTGCCACCTTTGCCTTCGTCTCTATTGCTAGATCTGGACTAAGCCTAGTTGATGGTGATGTTCTAGCCATCAAGGTTATACCCATTCTTAGGGTTTAAGTTTATTTTTTAATTTATTCAGTTACTTTTGGTTTAGGTTTAGGGTCTAGGGTTTAGGTTTAGGGTTTAGGGTTTAGGGTTTAGGGCTTAGGGTTTAGGGTTTTATGGTGAATTCTTTTAGGGTTAAGGTTTAGGGTTAGGGTTTAAGTTTTATAGTTTTAAGGTTTAAGGTTTTAGGGTTTAGAGTTTAGTGTTAGGTTTTAGAGTTTATGGTTTAGGGTTTAATGTTTATGGTTTAGGGTTTAGGGTTTAAGATTTAGGGTTTTGGGTTTTTAGGATTTAGGGTTTAGGGTTTAGGGCTAGCTTAGGGTTTAGCGTTACTTTAGAGTTTAGGATTTTGGGTTTAGGGTTTATTCTTTAGAGTTTCAGTTTTAAAGGTTTATGTTTTAGGGTTTAGGGTTTAGTGTTTTTGGGTTTAGGGTTTAGAGTTTGGGGTTTAAGGTTTAAGATTTAGGGTTTTAGGGTTTAAGGTTTAGGATTTAGGGTTTGTTAGTTTAGGGTTTAGGGTTTTGTGTTTAAGGTTTAGGGTTTAGGGTTAGGGTTTATTTATTTTGTATTATTATTTTTTATTTAGGGTATATAATTTTTTAGGGTTAAGGTTACGGTGGAGGGTTTAGAGTTGTAGGTTTAGGGTTTAGGGTTAGTTTTAGGGTTTAAGGTTTAGGGTTTAGGGTTTAGGGTTTAGGGCTTAGGATTTAGGGCTTAGGATTTAGTGTTTAGGGTTTTTTTTAAAAAAATTAAGTAAACTGGTATGTTTAGTTTTATTTAGCACATTTTTTTATTTATTTTAGATATTTTATTTTTTTTGTTTTTATTTAGGTTTAATTTTTATTTTTATTTAGTTTAGTTTATTTATCTTAGGTTTATTTATTTTAGTTTAGGTTTTAATTTTATTTTGTTTAGGTTTAGGTTTTATTTATTTATTTTATTATTAAGTTTTATTTATTTTAGGTTTAGGTTTTTAAGTTTTTAGAGTTTAGTGTTTTGGGTTTAGGGTTTAGCATTTAGGGTTTAGGGTTATAGGTTTTAGGGTTAAGGGTTTAGGGTTTAGGGTTTAGGGTTTAGGGTTTTGGGTTTAAGGGTTTAGTGTTTAGGGTTTAGGGTTTAGGGTTTAAGGTTTAGGTTTTAGGTCTAGGGTTCAATTTTTAGTTTAGGGTTTAGGGGTTTTAGTTTTTTTTTTAGCAGAGAAGAAATTCATATTCAACATTTCTTCTTTTTGACTTCATCAACCAAGTAACACACATAGTTTTCTAAGACACAACCGACAACATTGATAAAAAATGAGCACGCATAGAGAAAATCAAAAACTCTAGATAACTAGAACTGTCTATACTGTAAAGATAGTTCCATAAGCAATAGATTGGATTGGTCATTCTTCAATTTCTCTAGTTCTCATCATAACCACCTTGGCCTCTCGAGTTGCGTAATCCCCCATCATATGTTCGATCTCTCCCACCGCCACCACCACGGTTGTAACCTTCGTCTCTTCTTCGGCCTTCATAACCACCATTACTCCTATCGCCAACTCCATATCCACCAACACCTCCAAATCCCCCATCACCACTATGATAATTGCCATTTTTGCCTTCGTCTCTATCGCTAGATCTGGATTAAGCCTAGTTGATGGTTATGTTCTAACCATCAAGGTTATGCCCATTCTTAGGGTTTAAGTTTATTTTTTAATTTATTAAGTTACTTTTGGTTTAGGTTTAGGGTCTAGGGTTTAGGTTTAGGGTTTAGGGTTTAGGGTTTAGGGTTTAGGGCTTAGGGATTAGGGTTTAGGGTTTTATGGTGAATTCTTTTAGAGTTAAGGTTTAGGGTTAGGGTTTAGGTTTTAGAGTTTTAGGGTTTAAGGTTTTAGGGTTTAGAGTTTAGGGTTAGGTTTTAGAGTTTATGCTTTAGGGTTTAATGTTTATGGTTTAGGGTTTAGGGTTTAAGATTTATGGTTTTGGGTTTTTAGGATTTAGGGTTTAGGGTTTAGGGCTAGCTTAGGGTTTAGGGTTACTTTAGAGTTTAGGATTTTGGGTTTAGGGTTTAGGGATTAAGGATTAGGATTTAGTGTTAGGGTTAGGGCTTATTTTAAGATTTAGGGTTTAGGGTTTAGGGTTTAGGATTTAGGGTTTAGGGTTTAGGGTTTAGGGTTTAGGGTTTAGGATTTAGGGTTTAGAGTATAGGGTTTAGGGTTTAGGGTTTAGGGTTTAGAGTTTTTTGTTAAAAAAATAAAATTAAGTAAACCAGTAGGTTTAGGTTTATTTAGTTTATTTAGTTTATTTTTTATTTATTTTAGTTTATTTTAATTTTAATTTTTATTTAGGTTTTTTTTTCTATTTAGTTTAATTTACTTATTTTAAGTTTTTTTATTTTAATTTATTTTTATGTCTAGGTTTAAGTTTATGCTTATTTTTTTAGTTTATTTTTATTTTTATTTTATTTTTTTAGGTTTAGGTCTTAGTTTTTATTTTTAGGTTTAAGTTTTAATTTTGTTTTTTTAGGTTTAGGTTTTAGGTTTTTATTTTATGTTTATTTTTAGGTTTTATTTTTTAGTTTAGGTTTATTTTTAGTATTTTTTTATTTAGTTTAAGTTTTGGCTTAGGTTTAGTTTATTTTAGGTTTAGGTTTAGGTTGTATTATTATAGTTTAGGTTTAGGCTTAGTTTATTTTGCTTATTTAAATATTATTTTAGGTTTAGTTTTTTTTTAGTTTAGAGTTTATGTTTTATTTTTTATTTATTTTTAGGTTTTACTTTTAAGGTTTAGGTTTTTATTTAGTTTTTGTTCTATTTTAATTTAGATTTTTTTATTTTGATTTAATGTTTAGTTTTTATTTTATTTACCTTTTTTTAGGTTTATGTTTTTTTAGTTTAGGTTTTAATTTTATTTTATTTAGGTTTAGGTTTTATTTATTTATTTTATTATTAAGTTTTATTTATTTTAGGTTTAGGTTTTTAGGTTTTTAGAGTTTAGTGTTTTGGGTTTAGGGTTTTGGGTTATAGGTTTTAGGGTTTAGGGTTTAGGGTTTAGGGTTTAAGGTTTAGGGTTTCAGGTTTAAGGGTTTAGGGTTTATGGTTTAGGGTTTAAGGTTTAGGTTTTAGGTCTAGGGCTCAGTTTTTAGTTTAGGGTTTAGGGGTTTTAGTTTTTTTTTAGCAGAGAAGAAATTCATATTCAACATTTCTTCTTTTTGATTTCATCAACCAAGTAACACACATAATTTTCTAAGACATAAGCGACAACATAGATAAAAAATAAGCACGCATAGAGCAAATCAAAAACCCTAGATAACTAGAACTATCTATACTGTAAAGATAGTTTCATAAGCAATAGATTAGATTGGTCATTCTTTAGTTTCTCTAGTTCTCATCATAACCACCTTGGCCTCTCGAGTAGCATAATCCCCCATCATATGTCTGATCTCTCCCACCGCCACCACCACGATTGTAACCTTCGTCTCTCTTTCATCCTCCATAACCACCACTACTCCTATCACCACCTCCATATCCAGCAACACCTCCAGATCCCCCATCACCATTATGATAATTGCCACCTTTACCTTCATCTCTATCGCTAGATCTAGACTAAGCCTAGTTGATGGTGATGTTCTAGCCATCAAGGTTATACCTATTCTTAGGGTTTAAGTTTATTTTTTAATTTAGTAAGTTACTTTTGGTTTAGGTTTAGGGTCTAGGGTTTAGGTTTAGGGTTTAGGGTTTAGGGTTTAGGGCTTAGGGTTTAGGGTTTAGGGTTTTATGGTGAATTCTTTTAGTTAAGGTTTAGGGTTAGGGTTTAAGTTTTGGGTTTTAAGGTTTAAGGTCTTAGGTTTAGAGTTTAGGGTTTGGTTTTAGAGTTTATGGTTTAGGTTTAATGTTTAGTTTAGGTTTAGGGTTTAAGATTTAGGGTTTTGGGTTTTAGATTTAGGGTTTAGGGTTTAGGCTCAGGTTTAAACTTTAGAGTTTAGGTTTAGGAGTTTATTCTTTAGTTTAGTTTTAAAGGTTTATGTTTAGGTTAGTATTTAGGTTTAGTTTAGGTTTAGAGTTTAGGTTTGATTTAAGTTTAAAATTTAGGTTTGTTTAAGGTTTAGGATTTAGGGTTTAGTTTAGTTTAGTGTTTAGGGTTTAGGGTTTTGTGTTTAAGGTTTAGGGTTTAGGGTTAGGGTTTATTTATTTAGTATTATTTTTTATTTAGGGTTAAGGGTTTAGGGTGGAGGGTTTAGAGTTGTAGGTTTAGGGTTTAGGGTTAGTTTTAGGGTTTAAGGTTTAGGGTTTAGGGTTTAGGGTTTAGGGCTTAGGATTTAGGGCTTAGGATTTAGTGTTTAGGGTTTTTTTTTAAAAAATTAAGTAAACTGGTATGTTTAGTTTTATTTAGCTCATTTTTTTTATTTATTTTAGATATTTTATTTTTTTGTTTTGATTTAGGTTTAATTTTAATTTTTATTTGTTTAGTTTATTCATTTTAGGTTTATTTATTTTAGTTTAGGTTTTATATTTTAGTTTTTTTTGTTAAGGTTTTAGTTTATATTTTTTTAGTTTAGTTTTTTTTTTATTTTTTTATTTTTTATTTTTATTTGGGCTTTAGGTTTTTATTTTAAGTTTATTTTTAGTTTATTTTGTTTTATTTAGCTTAGGGCTTAGGTTTATTTTTATTTAAGTTTAGGTTTTGGTTTTATTTATTTTAATTTAGGTTTAGGTTTAATTTATTTTACTTATTCTAGGTTTAGGTTTTTTTAGTTTAGGTTTTATTTTTTATTTATTTTTATTTTTATTTTTTAGGTTTAGATTTCTTTTTAGCTTTTATTTTATTTTATTTTATGTTTATTTTATTTTTCTTTTATGATTAGTGTTTATTTTATTTAGGTTTTTATTTTTAGGTTTATTTTATTTTATTTAGGTTAATTTAGGTTTTAATTTATTTTATTTTAGTTTAGTTTTTATTTTTTATTTTATTTTATTTTTTTGTTTAGCTTTAGGTTTAAGTTTAAGTTTTAGTTTAAGTTTTTATTTTATTTAATTTTATTAAGGTTTAGGTTTTTTTATTTTAGTTTTAGGTATTATTTAGTTTAGTTTTAGGATTTTAGGTTTTTGGCATTTAGGGTTTATGGTTCAGGGTTCAGGGTTTAGGGTTTAGGGTTTAGGGTTTGGGGTTTAGGCTTTAGGGCTTAGGGTTTAGGGTTGCAGGTTTAGGGCTTAGGGTTTAGGGTTTAGGGTTTTTAGGTTTAGGGTTTAGGGTTTATAGTTTAGGGTTTGTGTTTAGGGTTGTAGGTTTTGGGTTTAGGGGTAGGTTTTTTTTTGAATTTAAGGTTTAAGGTTTATTTTAGGGTTTATATTAGTTTTAGGTTTAATTTAGGGTTTAGAATTTAGGGTATAGGGTTTAGGCTTTAGGGTTTAGGGTTTAGGGTCAATTTATAGTTTAGGGTTAAGAGTTTTAGGATTTAGGGTTTAGGGTTTAGGGTTTAAGGTTTAGGATTTATGGTTTAATGTATTTTTTAATTAAGTAAATCTATAAGTTTTGGAATATTTAGTATATTTACTTTATTTCTTATTTATTTTTGCTTACTTAATTTTTTATTTTTATTTAGGTTTATTTTTTTATTTAGTTTTAAAAATAAATGGTTTAGTGTTTTTTAGAGTTTAGGTTTTAGGGTTTAGGGTTTAGGGTTGTAGGTTTAGGGTTTAGGATTTAAGGTTTTTTTTTAAATTAAGCAAACCGATAGGTTTATGTTTATTTAGTATATTTAGTTTATTTTAAATTTATTTTTGTTTAATTTATTTTCTATTTTTATTTATGTTTATTTTTTATTTTTATTTATTTTAATTTATTTATTTTTGGTTTATTTATTTTTGTTTAGGTTTTTTATTTTAGTTTATTTTCAGGCATAGGTTTTGGTTTAAGTTTATTTCTTAGTTTAGGGTTTAGGTTTTATTTTTTATTTATTTTTATGTTTATTTTTTAGGTTTAGGTTTTTATTTAGTTTTTATTTTATTTTCTTTTATGTTTATTTTATTTTTATTTTATGTTTAATTTTTATTTTATTTATATTTTTTATTTTTAGGTTTATTTTAATTTGTAGTTTAGTTGAAGTTTTTATTTATTTTATTTTAGTTTATTTTTTATTTGTTATTTTATTTTATTTTTAGGTTTAGCATTAAGTTTAGGTTTAGGTTTTAGTTTTGGTTTTAATTTTTGTTTTTATTTTATTTTATTATATTTAGGTTTAGGTTTTTTTATTTATTTTATTTGTAGGTATTATTTAGTTTAGGTTTAGGTTTTTAGGTTTTTAGGGTTTAGGGTTGTATGTTTTAGGGTTTAGGGTTTAGGGTTTATGGATTAAAGTTTATGGTTTATGGTTTAGGGTTTAGGGTTTTTGAGTTTAGGGTTTAGGATTTAGTGTTTAGGGTATAGTGTTTAGGGTTGTATGTTTAGGGTTTAGGGTTAGGGTTTTTTTATTTTTTTATTTTTTATTTTGGATTTAGGGTTTAGGGTTTATGGTTAATTTTAGGGTTAATTTAAAATATAGGGTTTAGGCTTTTGGCGTTAGGGTTTTTAGGGTTTATTATTTAGGGTCTAGGATTAGTTTAGAGTTGAGGGTTTAGGGTTTAGGCTTTTTTTTAAATTAATTAAACCGATTAGTTTAGGTTTATTTAGTTTTTTTATTTATCTGAGTTTATTTTATTTATTTTATATAAGTATGTTTTTAATTTTTATTTAGTTTAGTTCATTTATTTTAGTTTTATTTATTTTAGTTTAGGTTTTTTATTTTAGTTTATTTTTCAAGTTTAGGTTTATTTTTTAGTTGAGTTTCTTTTTAGGTTCATGTTTTATTTTTTTATTTTTAGGTTTTTTGTTTATGTTTTTATATTAGTTTTTTAGGTTTA
Source organism: Cymbidium sinense (assembly GCA_021442155.1). Taxonomy (NCBI): domain Eukaryota; kingdom Viridiplantae; phylum Streptophyta; class Magnoliopsida; order Asparagales; family Orchidaceae; genus Cymbidium; species Cymbidium sinense. The sequence goes on along the minus strand of CM038214.1, from coordinate 220,900,176 downwards.
GGTTTTAGGTTTTTATTTTATGTTTATTTTAGGTTTTATTTTTTAGTTTAGTTTAAGTTTATTTTTAGTTTACTTTATTTTATTTAGTTTAGGTTTAGTTTTAGTTTATTTTATGTTTAGATTATGGTTTTATTTATTTTAGATTAGTTTATTTTAGTTTAGGTTTAAGTTTATTTTAATTTGTTTATTTTTTTTATTTTAGGTTTAGGCTTTTTTTAATTTAGGTTCATTTTTTAGGCTTAGGTTTTTATTTAGTTTATATTTTATTACATTTTAAGTTTATATTATTTTTAACGTTTACTTTTTATTTTATTTATGTTTTTACTTTTTAGGTTTACTTTATTTTTAGTATAGTTTAAGTTTTTATTTATTTTATTTTTATTTATTTTTACCATTTTATTTTATTTTATTTTTAAGTTTAGGTTTAGATTTTAGTTTAGATTTTTATTTTATTTTATTTCCTAATTTCATTTAGGTTTAGATTTTTTATTTATTTTATTTTTAGGTTTTATTTAGATTAGGTTTAGGTTTTTAGGTTTTTAGGGTTTAAGGTTTAGGTTTTATGGTTTAGGGTTGAGGGTTTAAGGCTTTGGGTTTTAGGGTTTTGGGTTTAGGGTTAGGGTTTAGGGTTTAGGGTTAAGGGTTAGCTTTGGGTTTCAGGTTAGTTTACGGTTTAGGCTTTAAGGTTTAGGGTTTCTAGGGTTTGGGGTTTAGGTTTAGTTTAGGGTTTAATGTTTAGGGTTTTAGGGTTTAGGGTTTAGGGTCTAGGGTTAGGGTCACGATTTAAGGTATAAGGTTTGGGGTTTAGGGATAGTTTAGGGTTTAGGGTTAATTTTATGATTTAGGGTTTTGGGTTTGGTTTTTTTTTTTAAAAAATTAAGTAAATAAGTAGGTTTAGGTTTATTTAGTTTATTTTTTATTTCTTTTAGTTTATTTAATTTTTTATTTTTATTTAGATTTAGATTTTATTTTTATCTAGTTTATTTTATATATTTAAGGTTCTTTTATTTTAGTATAGTTTTTTTTTGTTTAGGTTTTGGTTTATATTTATTTTTTAGTTTAATTTTATTTATATTTTATTTTTTAGGTTTAGGTTTTATATTTTATTATTAGGTATAGTTTTTTATTTTCTTTTTTTAGGTTTAGGTTTTATGTTTTCATTTTAGGTTCATTTTTAGGTTTTATTTTTTAGTTTAGGTATAGGTTTATTTTTAGTTTATTTTCTTTTATTTCATTTAGGTTTTATCTTTAGTTTATTTTAGGTTTAGGTTTAGGTTTTATTTATATTAGTTTAGTTTATTTTAGATTAGGTTTTGGTTTATTTTATTTTGTTCATTTTTGGTTTGGGTTTTTTTTAGTTTAGGGTTTAGGTTTTATTTTTTTATTTATTTTTAAATTTAGTTTTTAGGTTTACATTTTTATTTAGTTTTTATTTTATTTTATTTTAGGCTTATTTATTTTTATTTTACATTTAATTTTAATTTTATAAATGTTTTTTATTTTAATCTTTATTTTATTATTTTAGTTTAGTTTAGGTTTTTTTTAGTTTAGGTTCATTTTTTAGGTTTAGGTTTTTATTTAGTTTAAATTTTATTATATTTTAAGTTTATATTATTTTTAACATTTAGTTTCTATTTTATTTATGTTTTTAATTCTACGGTTTACTTTATTTTTAGTATAGTTTAAGTTTTTATTTATTTTATTTTACTTTATTTTTACTATTTTATTTTATTTTATTTTTAGGTTTTGGTTTAGATTTTAGTTTTAATTTTTATTTTATTTTATTTCCTAATTTTATTTAGGTTTAGATTTTTTATTTATTTATTTTTAGGTTTTATTTAGATTACGCTTAAGTTTTCATGTTTTTAGGGTTTAAGGTTTAGGGTTTAGGGCTTAAGGTTTGGGTTTTATGGTTTAGGGTTAAGGGTTTAGAGCTTAGGGTTTTAGGGATTAGGGTTTATGGTTAGGGCTTAGGGTTTCGGGTTAGGGGTTAGCTTTGGGTTTCAGGTTAGTATAGGGTTTAGGCTTTAAGGTTTAGGGTTTCTAAGGTTTAGGGTTTAGGGTTTAAGGTTTAGAGTTTTAGGGTTTAGGGTTTAGGGTTTACTGTCTAAGGTTAGGGTCACCATTTAGGGTATAAGGTTTGGGGTTTAGGGTTTATGGATACTTTAGGGTTTAGGGTTTATGGTTATAAGTTTAGAGTTTAGGGTTAGTTTTACGGTTTAGGGTTTAGGGTTAGCTTAGGGTTTATCATTAGTTTATGGTTTAGGGTTTAAGGTTTTGGCTTTAGGCTTTAGGGTTTAGGATTTGTAGGGTTTAGGATTTAGGGTAATTTAGGGTTTAAGGTTTAGGCTTTTAGGCTTTAAGGTTTAGGGTTTTTTTTTTTAAATTAAGTAAACCAGTTGGCTTAGTCTTGTTTAATTTATTTTTCATTTATTTTAGTTTATTTTATTTCATTTTTTATTTAGGTTAGTTTATTTAATTTAGGTTTATTTATTTTAGTTAAAGTTTTTTTAGTTTAGTTTAGTTTTTTTTAAAAGATTAGATTTATGTTTATTTTTTTTAGTTTACTTTTATTTTTGTTTAATTTTTTAGGTTTAGGTTTTGTTTTTAATTTTTAGGTTTAGGCTTTTATTTTCTTTTTTTTTTTAGGTTTAGGTTGTAGGTTTCCACTTTAGGTTCATTTCTAGGATTTATTTTTTAGTTTAGGCATAGGTTTATTTTTAATTTATTCTATTTTATTTAGTTTAGCCATAGATTTATGTTTAGTTTATTTTAGGTTTCGGTTTTGGTTTTATTTATTTTAATTTAAGTTAATTTTATTTTTGATTTAGGTTTTTTTAGTTTAGGGTTTAATTTTTGTTTAATATTTATTTTTTATGTTTAATTTTTAGGTTTAGGTTGTTATTTTATTTTATTTTTATTTTATTTTAGGTTTATTTTATTTTTTATTTTATGTTTAGTGATTAGTTTATTTAGGATTTTTATTTTTAGGTTTATTTTATTTTTTAGATTAATTTAGGTTTTTATTTACTTAATTTGAGTTTAGTATTTATTTTTTATTTTATTTTATTTTTAGGTTTCAATTTAGGTTTAGGTTTTAGTTTAGGTGTTTATTTTAGTTAATTTTATTTAAATTTAGGTTTTTCTATTTTTTTATTTTTAGGTTTTATTTAGTTTATGTTTAGGTTTTTAGGTTTTTAGGGTTTAGGGTTTAAGATTTTAGGATTTAGGGTTTTAGGGTTTAGGGTTTAGGGTTAGGATTTAAGGTTTTGGTTTAGAGTTTAGGGTTTAGGGTTTAGGGTTTAAGGTTTAGGGTTTAGTGTTAGGCTTTAGGATTTAGGGTTTTTAAGGTTTATGATTTAGGGTTAGCTAAGGGCTTAGTTAGATTAGGTTTAGGCTTTAGGCCAGTTTCATTTTATAGTTTCAGTGGATTTGGTTTAGGTTAGTAGTATTTTATGGTCAGTTTAGGTTTAGTTTAGGTTAGGTTGGTTAGGTTTAGTTTAAGTTTTGGGTAAGTTTAGGGTTTAGGGTTTAAGTATAGGGTTTAGGATTTAAGGTTGAGGGTATAGGGTTAGTTTAGTGTTTAGGGCTTAGGGATTAGGGTTTGGGATTTAGGGATTAGGGTTTTGGGTTTTTTAATGTTTAGGGTTTAGGATTTAGGGTTAGTTTTAGGGTTTAGGGTTTAGGGTTTAAGATTTAGTGTTTAGGGTTAAGAGTTTAGCATTTTGGTTTTTTTTAAAAAATTAAGTAAAGTAGTAGGTTTAGTTTTATTTAGTTTATTTAATTTATTTTAAATTTTTATTTATGTTTATATTATTTAGTTTATTTATTTATTTTAGTTTAGTTTATTTTTTATTCTAGTTTATTTTTTAGGTTTAGGTTTTTGTTTATGTTTATTTTTTAGTTTAGTGTCATTTTTATTTTATTTTTATGTTTAGGTTTAGGTTTAGATTTTTTTTAGGTTTAAGTTTTTATTTTAGGTTTATTTTAAGGTTTTAATTTTTAGTCACAATTTTATTCTTGGGTAGAGCCTTAGGTTTTCAAGAACCTAAAAAGGTTAGTGAAATTATGATTAGCTCACATGTGTGAGAAACTCATGAAAGTAATTAAAATAGTTCCTTAAACTTAATTAGTAAATGATTATAAGCTAATTGCATTAGGCCCCTTACATTTTATAGAAGCATTGCTATTTACTTTTCACTCATGTTTAGGTTTTTATTTTAGGTTTATTTTTAGGTTTTATTTTTTAGCTTATTTTATTCTTGGGTAGAGCTTCAGGTGTTCAAGAACCTAAAGAGGTTAGTGAAATTATGATTGGCTCACATGTGTGAGAAAATCATGAAAGTAATTAAAATAGTACCTTAAACTTAATTAGTAAATGATTATAAGCTAATTGCATTAGCCCTCATTTTATAAACATTGCTATTTACTACTCATTTTAGGTTGCTTTTTTTTTTTAGGTTTAGGTTTTTTTTATTTTAGGTTTATTTTTTTAGGTTTTATTTTTTAGTTTTATTTATTAGTTTATTTTATTTTATTTAGTTTAGGGTTTAGGTTTAATTTATTTTAGGTTTAGGTTTAGGTTTTATTTATTTTAGTTTAGTTTATTTTAGTTTAGGTTTATGTTTATTTTATTTTGTTTATTTTAGGTTTAGGGTTTAGGTTTTATGTTTTTTTTAGGTTTCTTTTTTAGGCTTAGGTTTTTAACTATTTTTTATTTTATTTTACATTAGGTTTATCTTATTTTTATTATACGGTTAGGTTTTATTTTATATAGGTATTTTATTTTATTTAGTTTAGTTTAGGTTTTTATTTATTTTATTTTATTTTATTCTTTATTTTTTATTTTATTTTATTTTTAGGTTTAGGTTTAGGTTTAGGTTATTATCTTGATTTTGATTTTATTTATTTTAACTAGGTTTAGGTTTCCTATTTATTTTATTTTTAGGCTTTATTTAGTTTAGGTTTAGGTTTTTATGTTTTAGGGTTTATGATTTAGGGCTTAGCATTTAGGGCTTAGGGTTTAGGGTTTACGATTTATGGTTTATGGTTGTTGGTTTTAGAGTTTAGAGTTAAGGGTTTAGGGTTAGTTTTAGGGTTTAGGGTTTGGGTTTATTCATTTATTTTTTAAAAAATTATGTAAACTTGTAGGTTTAGGTTTATTTAGTTTATTTTTTATTTATTTTAGTTTATTTTATTTTTCTTTTTATTTAGGTTTACTTTTTTATTTAGTTTTGTTTATTTATTTTAAGCTTATTTCTTTTAGTTTAGGTTTTTTATTTTTGTTTATTTTTTAGGGTTATGTTTAGCTTTAGGTTTATTTTTTAGTTTAGTTTTATTTTTTATTTTATTTTTTAGGTTTAGGTTTTGTTTTTTATTTTTAAGTTTAGGTTTAGCTTTTTATTTTATTTTTTTATGTTTATGTTTTATGTTTATTTTTAGGTTTTATTTTTTAGTTTAAGTTTATGTTTACTTTTATTTTATTTTATTTTATTTAGTTCTGGTTTAGGTTTAGGTTTAGTTTATTTTAAGTTTATGTTTAGGTTTTATTCATTTTAGTTTAGGGGTAGGTTTATTTTATTTTTATTTTAGGTTTAGGTTTTCTTTTTTATAGTTTTTGTCTTAGATTTTATTTTATATTTATTTTTAGGTTTACTTTTTAGGTTTAGGCTTTTATTTAGATTTTATTTTATTGTTTTTAGGTTTACTTTAATTTTATTTTAGGTTTAGTTTTTATTTTATTTACGCTTTTTATTTTCTTAGTTTAGTTTAGGTTTTTATTTATTTTATTTTAATTTAGTTTTTCTTTTTTATTTTAATTTTATTTTAGGTTTAGGTATTTTTATATTTTTTCTTTTTAAGTTTATTTATTTTAGGTTTAGGCTATTAGCTTTTAAGGGTTTAGGGTTTAGGGTTAGTTTAGGGTTTAGGGTTTTAGGGTTTATAGTTTAGGGTTTAAGGTTTGGGTTTTAGTTTTAGGTTGGAGGTTTTAGTTATCGGGTTGAGGTTTTAGTTTAGGGTTTATGGTATTTTTTTAACATAGAAAATTCAGATTCAATATTTCATCTTTATGATTCCACCTACCAAGTAACACACCAAGTTTTCTAAGACATAGGCGATGACAGATAAAAAATGAGCACACATAGAGAAAATCAAAAACCCTAGATAACTAAAACTATCTCTACTATGAAGACACAGTTCTATAAGCAGCAGATCAGTTATGTCATTCTTTAGTTAGTATAGTTCACTTCAGAACCACCTCGTCCTCTCGAGTAGCGGGATCCACCATTATATCCCCCATCTCTCCCTCCGTTATAACATCCATCGCTCCTCCTGCCTCCATAACCACCACTACTCTGACCACCACCTTCATATCCACTAGCACCTCTAGATCCTCTATCTTCCACTCCACTGCTAGATATAGAATGAGCCTCATTGATGATGATGTTCCTGTCTTCAAGGTTCTACCCATTCTTAGGGTTTATTTTTAGGTTTAGGTTTATTAGGTTTAAGGGTTTAGGTTTATTTTTTAATTCTTTTTGTTACTTTAAGTTTAGGTTTAGGGTTTAGGATTGGGGTTTAGGGTTTAATTTTTTTTATGGTTTATGGTTTATGGTTTAGTGTTTAGGGTTTAGGGTTTAGGATTTAGGGTTTATGGTTTAGGGTTTAGGGTTTATGGTTTAGGATTTAGTGTTTCTAGTAAGATGATAAGTTTAGGTTTATTTAGTTTATTATTTATTTATTTATTTTAATTGATTTTTTTATTTAGTTTAGTTTGTTTATTTTAGATTTATTTAGTTTATTTTTTAGGTTCAGGTTTATTTTTTAGTTGAGTTTTATTTTTATTTTATTTTTTAGGTTTAAGTTTTATTTTTTATTTTTAGGTTTAGGTTTAGGTTTTTATTTTATTTTCTTAAGTTTAGGTTTTAGGTTTTTATTTTAGGTTTATTTTTAGGTTTTATTTTATAGTTTATATTTAGGTTTATTTTTAGTTTATTTTATTATATGTTGTTTAGGTTTAGGTTTAGGTTTTATTTATTTTAGTTTAGTTTATTTTAAATTACACTTAGGTTTATTTTTTTTATATTTTTTATTATAGGTTTAGGTTTTTTTATAATTTAAGCTTTAGGATTTATTTTTTATTTATTTATTTTTTATTTAGGTTTAGTTTTTAGGTTTAAGGTTTTATTTAGTTTTTATTTTATTTTATTTAAGGTTTATATTTATTTTTATTTTATGTTTAGTTTTTATTTTATTTAGGTTTTAATTCTTAGGTTTATTTTATTTTATTAGTTTAGTTTATGTTTTTATTCATTTTATTTTAGTTTATTTTATTTTAGTTTTACATTTTGGTTTAAGCTTTAGTTTAGGTTTTTATTTTATTTTATTTTATTTTATTTATTTCATTTAGGCTTAAGTTTTTTTATATTTTTTATTTTTAGCTTTTATTTAGTTAGGTTTAGGTTTTTAGGTTTTTAGGGTTTAGTGTTTAGGGTTTAGGGTTTAGGGTTTAGGGTTTATGGTTTAAGATTTAGGGTTTTGGCTTTACAGTTTAGGGTTTCTAGGGTTTAGGGTTTTTTTAAAAAAAATTAAGTAATCCGGTATGTTTAGGTTTATGCAGTTTATTTAGTTTATTTATTATTTATTTTAGTTTATTTTAGTTTTAATTTTTAATTTATTAATTTTTTATTTTTATTTAGTTTAGTTTATTTGTTATAAGTTTATTTATTTTAGTTTAGGTTTTAAATTTTAGTTTATATTTTAGGTTTAGGTTCATTTTTTAGTTGAGTTTTATTTTTATTTTATTTTTTAGGTTTAGGTTTTATTTTTTATTTTTAGGTTTAGGTTTAGGTTTTTCTTTTAGGTTTAGGATTTTAGTTTTTGTTTTTTGTTTTTTAGGTTTATTTTTAGGTTTTACATTTTACTTTAGGTTTTTATTTATTTTTAGTTTATCTTATTTTATTTACATTTTTTATTCTTAGGTTTATTTTATTTTTTAGTTTGTTCAGGTTTTTATTTATTTTAGTTTTTTTTTTTACTTTCTATTTTAATTTTAGGTTCAAGTTTTAGTTTTAGTTTTTATTTTATTTTATTTTATTTTATTTTATTATTTTATTTTGGTTTAGGTTTATTTATTTATTTTACTTTTAGGTTTTATTTATTTTAGGTTTAGGTTTTTAGGTTTTTAGGGTTTAGGGTTTAGGGTTTAAGTTTTAGAGTTTAGGATTTAGGATTTAAAGCTCAAGGTTTTAGGGTTTAGGGATTAGGGTTTAGGGTTTAGTGTTTAAGCTTTTGAGTTTAAGGTTTTTAGGGTTTAGAATTTAGAGTTTAGGGTTTATTTTCTATTAGCTTTATTTTATTTTTATTTTACTTTAGCTTTATTTTATTTTATGTTTAGGTTTTATTTTATTTAGGTATTTTATTTTTAAGTTTAGGTTTTTAGGTATTTAGGGTTTAGGGTTCAGGGTTTAGGGTTTACATTTTGGGGTTTAGGGTTGTAGGTTTTAGGGTTTAGGGTATAAGGTTTAAAGTTTAGGGTTTATGGTTTTAGGGTTTAGGGTTTAGGGTTTAGGGTATAGGGTTTAGGGTTTAGGTTTAGGGTTTAGGGTTTAAGGTTTAGAGTTTTAGGGTTTAGGATTTAGGTTTTAGAGTTTTAGGGTTTCGAGTTTGGGATTTAGGGTTGTAGGTTTAGGGTTAGGGTTTTTTATTTAATTTTTATTTATTTTTTAAATTAAGTAAACTAGTAAGTTTAGGTTTATTTAGTTTATTTTTCTATTTATTTTGTATATTTATTTATTTTTTATTTAGTTTATTTTTATTTTTATTTAGTTTAGTTTATTTATTTTAGGCTTATTTATTATAGTTTACATTTTTTATTTTAGTTTATTTTTTAGGTTTAGGTTTAGGTTTAGGTTAATTTTTTAGCTTAATTGAATTTTTATTTTAATTTTTAGGTTTAAGTTTTATTTTTTGATTTAGGTTTAGGTTTAGGTTCTTATTTTATTTTTTAGATTTAGGTTAAAGGTTTTTATTTTAGGTTTATTTTTAGTTTTTACTTTTTAGTTTAGGTTTATGTTTATTTTTAGTTTATTTTATATTATTTAGTTTAAGTTTAGGTTTAATATTAGTTTATTTTAGGTTTAGGTTTAGGTTTTATTTATTTTAGTTTAGTTTATTTTATTTTAGGTTTATGTTTATTTTATTTTTATTTTATGTTTATGTGTTTTTTGGTTTAGGGTTTAGGTTTTATTTTTTATTTATTTTTTATGTTTTATTTTTTGTTTTATTTTTTAGGTTGAGGTTTTTATGTAATTTTTATTTTAATTTATTTTAGGTTTATTTTATTTTTATTTAGGTATTTTTATCTTTTAGAATAGTTTAGATTTTTATTTTTTTTATTTAATTTAGTTTTATTTTATTTTGTTTTATTTTTAGATTTAAGCTTAGGTTTAGGTTTTAGTTTATGTTTTTATTTTATTTTATTTATATATTTTTTGCTTCAGTTTTTGTATTTATTTTTTTTTGGTTTTCTTTAGTATAGGTTTAGATTTTTAGAATTTTACGGTTTAGGGTTTAGGGTTTAAGGTTTGGGGTTTAGGGTTCAGGGTTTGGGGTTTAGGATTTACAATTTAATGTTTAGGTTTTAGAGTTTAGGATTTAGGGTTTTAGGGTTTAGGGTTTAGGGTTTAAGGTTTAGGGTTTTTAGGGTTTAAGGTTTAGGGTTTAGGGTTTAGTTTTAGGTTGACTGTTAAGGTTTTTGTTTACGATTTAGTGTTTTTTGGTATTTTTTTAACACATAACATATTCAGATTCAACATTTCTTCTTTTTAATTTATTAAGCAAATAACACACCATGTTTTCTAAGAGATAACTGATAATGTAGATAAAAAATTATCATGCATAGAGCAATAACTATCTCTACTATAAAGACATAATTCCATATGTAGCAGATTGGATCGACCACTCTTCAGTTTCTCCAGCTCCATCAGAACCACCCCGATCTCTTGAGTAGTGGGACCCACCATCGTATCCTCGTTCTTTCCCTCCGTCACCACCATGGATATAACCTCTATCGCTCCTTCTGACTCCATAACCACCACTACTCTGACCACTAACTCCATATCCGCCAGCTCCTCCAGATCCCCCACCACCACTATGATAATTGCTATCTCCGCCTTCGCCTCCACAGCTTGATCTAGACTAAGCTTGGTTGATAGTGATGTTATTGTCATCAAGGTTTTGCCCATTTTAATAGTTTAGGTTTAGGTTAAGGTTTATTAGGTTTTAGGGTTTTGTTTTTTTTTAAATTTATTTAGTTGCTTTAGGTTAAAGTTTAGGGTTTGGGGTTTAGAGTTTAGGGTTTAGGGTTAGGGTTTATAGTTTAGGGTTTAGGGTTTAGTGTTTAGGCTTTTAGGGTTTTTGCTTTTAGGGTTTAGGGTTTAGGGTTAGGGTTTAGGTTTTAAGGCTTAGGGTTTTCTTTAGGGTTTATGGTTTAGGGTTTACAGTTTAAAATTTATGATTTAGAATTTAAGCTTTTTTTTAAAAATAAAGTAAACTGGAAGGTTTAGTTTTATTTAGTTTATTTTTTATTTATTTTATTTTATTTAATTTTTAAATTATTTAGGTTTATTTTTTAGGTTTAGGTTTTATTTTTTTATTTTTAGGTTTTTATTTTATTTTTTTTAGGTTTAGGTTTTAGGTTTTTATTTTATGTTTATTTTTAGGTTTTGTTTTTAGTTTAGGTTTAAGAGCCTTTTTAGTTTATTTTATTTTATTTAGTTTATGTTTAGGTTTATGTTTTATTTTTTTGGTTTAGTTTATTTTAGTTTAGGTTTAGGTTTATTTTATTTTATTTTTTACATTTATGGTTTAAGTTTTATTTTTTATTTATTTTTAAGTTTTATTTTTAGGTCTATTGTTTAGGTTTAGGTTTTTATTTAGTTTTTAATTTATTTTACTTTAGGTTTAGTTTTTATTTTATTTAAGTTTTTTTTAGTTTAGTTTATGTTTTTATTTATTTTATTTTAGTTAAGTATTTCTTTTTTAGTTTTTTCTTCTTAGGTTTAGGTTTAGGTTTAGGTTTAGCTTTTAGTTTATGTTTTTATTTTGTTTTATTTTTTTGTTTTACTTTATTTTAGAATTTTTATTTATTTTATTTTTAGGTTTTATTTAGTTTAGGTTTGGGTTTTTAGCTTTTTAGGGTTTAGGGTTTAAGGTTTAGGGTTAGTTTAGGGTTTAGGTTTTAGGGTTTAGGGATTAGGGTTTTGGGTTTTTTTTTGGGTTCAGGGTTTAGGGTTTTGGTTTTAGGGTTTAGGCTTTAGGGTTTATGATTTTAGGGTTTAGGGTTTAGGTTTTAGAGTTTAGGGTTTAGGGTTTAGGTTCTAAGTTTAGGGTTCAAGTTTTAGTTTAGGGTTTAGGGTTTTTGGTTTTTTTATTAACGAGAACAAATTCGGATTCAAAATTTCATCTTTTGTTTATTTTTTTATTTTTTATTTATTATAGTTTATTTTATTTTCTCATTTTTACTTATGTTTATTTTTTATTTTTATTTAATTTGGTTTATTTATTTTAGGTTTACTTATTTTAGTCTATGTTTTTTTTATTTGAGTTTATTTTTTAGGTTTAGGTTTTGGTTTAAGTTTATTTTTTAATCGAGTTTTATTTTTATTTTGTTTTTTAGGTTTAGGTTTATTTTTTAATTGAGTTTTATTTTTTTTATTTTTTTTAGGTTTAGGTTTTATTTTTATTTCTAGGTTTGGGCCTAGTTTTTTATTTTATTTTTTTTAGGTTTACCTTTTAGGTTTTTATTTTAGGTTTATTTTTGGTTTTATTTAATAGTTTAGGTTTACGATTATTTTTAGTTTTTTTTATTTTATTTCGTTTAGGGTTTAGGTTTACTTTATTTTAGGTTTAGGTTTAGGTTTTATTTATTCTAGTTTAATTTATTTTATTTTAGGTTTAGGTTTATTTTATTTTATTTATTTTTGTTTTATTTTATCTTTAGGGTTTTTTTAAGTTTAGGGTTTAGGTTTTATTTTTTTATTTATTTTTTGATTTTATTTTAGGTTTATTTTAGATTTATTTGTTTTATTTTATATTTTATTTTTATTTATTTAAGTTTTTTATTCTTAGATTTATTTTATTTTTTAATTTAGTTTAGGTTTTTATTTATTTTATTTTAGTTTATTTTTATTTGTTTATTTTATTTTCTTTTTAAGTTTAGCTTTATGTATTAATTTAGCATTTTATTTTATTTTATTATTTAATTTATGTTTAAGTTATTTATTTATTTTATTTTTAAGTATTATTTAGTTTTGGTTTATGTTTTTAGATTTTTAGGGTTTAAGGTTTAGGATTTTAGGGTTTATCATTTAGTGTTAGGGTTTAGGGTTTTTGGTTTAAGGTTTAGTGTGTAGGCTTTCCAGTTTAGGGTTTTTAAGGTTTTGGGTTAGTTTAGGGTTTAAGATTTCTTGGTTTTGGTTTTCTTAGTATTTATTTTATTTTATTTTAGGTCTTTTTCTACATTTAGTTTTTATTTTATATAGGTTTTTTATTTTTAGATTTATTTTATTTTTTAGTTCAGTTTAGGTTTTTATTTATTTTATTTTAGTTTAGTTTTTATTTTTTAATTTATTTTATTTTTATGTTTTGGTTTAGGTTTTAGTTTAGGTTTTTATTTTATTTTATTTTTTATTTTATTTCATTTTGGTTTTGGGTAATTTATTTATTTTATTTTTAGGTTTTATTTTATATAGGTTTAAGCTTTTAGGATTTTAGGTTTTTCTGATTTAGTGTTTAGGGTTTAGGATTTAGGATTTATCATTCTGGGTTTAGGGTTATAGGTAGTAGGGTTTAGGGTTTAAGGTTTAAGGTTTAGGGTTTAGGGATTAGGGTTTTAGGGTTTAGGGTTTAGGGTATAAGGTTTGGAGTTTTAAGGTCTTGGGTTTTTCTTTAGGGTTCACGATTTAGGGTTTAGGGTTGTAGCTTTTTTTTAATTAAGTAAATTGATAGGTTTAGGTTTATTTGGTTAATTATTTATTTATTTTAGTTTAGTTTTTTTTATTTATATTTAAGTTTATTTTTATTTTTATTTAGTCTAGTTTAATTATTTTAGTTTTGTTTATTTTAGTTTAAGTTTTTACTTTAGTTAATTTTTTAAGTTTAGTTTTATTTTTAAGTTTAGTTTTATTTTTATTTTATTTTTTTTAGCTTAAGTTTTATTTTTTATTTTTAGGTTTAGGTTTAGGTTTTTGTTTTATTTTTTTAGGTTAAGGTTTTAGGTTTTTATTTTAGTTTTAATTTTAGGTTTTATTTTCTAGTTTAAGTTTAAGTTTATTTTTAGTTTATTTTATTTTATTTAGGGTTTAGGTTTAGGTTTAGGTTTACTTTATTTTAGGTTTTGTTTAAGTTTTATTTATTTTAGTTTAGTTTATTTTAGTTTAGGTTTATTTTTATTTTATTTTTATTTTAAGTTTAATTTTTTTTTAAGTTTAGAGTTTAGGTTTTATTTTTTATTTAGCTTAAGGTTTTAGTTTATAGTTTATTTTTTAGGTTTAAATTTATAATTAGTTTTTATTTTATTTTTTATTTTAGGTTTAGTTTTTATTTTATTTAGGTTTTTTATTTTTTTTACTTTAGTTTATTTTTTTATTTATTTTATTTTATTTTAATTTTTAATTTTTATTTTATTTTCCTTTTAAGTTTGGGTTTAGGTTTTAGTTTAGGTTTTTATTTTATTTTATTTTTTATTTTATTTTGGTTTAGGTTTTTTTATTTATTTTTATTTTAGGATTTACTTAGTTTATGTTTAGGTTTTTAGCTTTTTAAGGTTTAAGGTTTAGGGGTTATGGTTTAGAGTTGAGGGTTTAGGGTTTAAGATTTAGGGTTTGAGGTTTAGTGTTTTGGGCTTAGGGTTTAGGGTTTACGATTTTGATTTAGGGTTTACAGTTTAGGGTTTTAGGTTTTAGGGTTTTTATGGTTTAGGGTTTAGGTTTTAGGTCTAGGATTCAGGTTTTAGTTTAGGGTTTAGGGTATTTATTTTTTTTTTACAGAGAATAAATTCATATTCCACATTTCTTCTTTTAATTTCATCAACCGAGTAAGACACCAAGTTTTCTAAGACACAAACGATGACATAGATAAAAAAATGAGCACGCATAGAGCAAATCCAAAACCCTAGATAACTAGAACCATCTCTACTTTAAAGACACGGTTCCATAAGTAACAGATTGGATCAGCTGTCCTTTAGTTTCTCTAGTTCCCATCAAAAAAAAGCTCAGCCTTCTGAGTAGCAGGATCCACCATCATATCCCAGATCTCTCCCTCCGCCACCACCACGACTATAACCTCCATCGCTCCTCCTACCTTTATAACCACCACCACACTGACCACCACCTCCATATCAATCAACACCTCCAAATCTCCCACCACCACTATAATAACCATTGCCTCTGCCTTCGCTTCGACTTCCAGATCTTGACTGAGCCTAGTTGACGATGATGTTCCTGCCATCAAGGTTCTGCCCATTCTTAATGTTTAGGTTTATGTTTAAGTTTATTTTTTAATTTATTTAGTTACTTTAAGTTTAGGTTTAGGGTTTGGCATTTATGGTTTAGGGTTTAGGGTTTTGGTTTAGGGTTTAGGGTTTAGGGTGTAGGGTTTAGGGTTTAGGGTTTTAGGGTTTAGAGTTTAGGATTAGGGTTTAGGGTTTAGGGTTTAGGGCTTATTATTTTTTATGGTTTAGGGTTACATTTTAACTGTAGGGTTTAGGTTTTTTGTTTTTTTTAATAGAGAACAAATTCAGATTCATCATTTCTTCTTTTCGATTTCATCAACCAAGTAACACACCAAATTTTCTAAGACACAAGCGATCACATAGATAAAAAATGAGCATTCATAGAACAAATCAAAAACCTTAGATAACTAGAACCATCTCTACTATAAAGACATAGTTCCATAAGCAATAGATCGGATCGGCCGTTCCTCAATTTTTCTAGTTCACATCAAAACCACCCTGGTCTCTCGACTAGCAGAATCGACCATCATGTCCCCGATCTCTCCCTTCGTCACCACCATGGCTATAAACTCTATCACTCCTGCTGCCTCCATAACCACCACTACTCTAACCACCTCCTTCATTTTTGCCAGCACCATCAGGATCCCCCACCACCATCAGATCCCCCACCACCACTGTGTTAACTGTCGCCTTTGCCTTTTCCTTGACTGCCAAATCTAGACTGAGCCTAGTTGATGGTGATGTTTCTACCATCAAGATTCTGCCCATTCTTAGGGTTTAGGTTTAAGTTTAGGTTTATTAGGTTTTAGGGTCTACATTTACTTTTTAATTTATTTAGATACTTTAGGTTTAGGTTTAGGGTTTGAGGTTTAGGGTTTAGGGTTTAGGGTTAGGGTTTAGAGTTTCAGGATTTATGCTTTTAGGGTTTAGGGTTTTGGATTATAGTTTAGGGTTTAGGGTTTAGGGTTTAGAGTTTAGGGTTTAGGATTTTCTATGGTTTAGGGTTTAAGGTTTTGGGCAATAGGCTTAGGGTTTAGGATTTAATGTTAGTTTTATGTTTTAGGGTATAGGGTTTAGGATTTAGGGTTTAGGGTTTTTTTAAAATTAAGTAAACCCATAGGTATATGATTATTTAGTTTATTTATTTTTTTAATTATTTTAGTTTATTTATTATTTTATTTATATTTATTTTTTATATTCATTTAGTTTAGTTTATTAATTTTAAGTTTATTTATTTTAGTTTAGGTTTTTTATTTTTGTTTATTTTTTGTTTTAGGTTTTAGTTTAGGTTTATTTTTAAGTACAATTTTTTTTATTTTTTTTTTATTTTTAGGTTTAGGCTTTGGTTATTATTTTATTTTTTTAGGTTTAGGTTTTAGGTGTTTATTTTAAGTTAATTTTTTGGTTTTATTTTCTAGTTTAGGTTTAGGTTTATTTTTAGTTTATTTTACTTTATTTAATTTAGGTTTAGGTTTAGGTTTTAGTTTTGTTTATTTTAATTTAGTTTATTTTATTTTATATATTTTAGGTTTTATTTTTAGGTTTAGTAATTTATTTAGTTATTATTTTATTTTATGTTAGGTTTATTTTATTTTTATTTTACTTTTTATTTTTATTTTATTAAGGTTATTTATTATTAGGTTTATTTTATTTTTTAGTTTAGTACAAGTTTTCTTTATTTTATTTTAGTTTATTTTTATTTTTTATTTTATTATATTTTTAGGTTTAGGTTTAAGTTTTAGTTTAGGTCTATATTTTATTTTATTTTATTATTTAAATTTTATTTTTATTTAATTATCTTATTTTTAAGTTTAGGTATTTTGATTTTTAGGGTTTAGGGTTTAAGGTTTAGGGTCTTACAGTTTAGGGCTTTAAGGTTTAGTGTTTAGGGTTAGGGTTTGGGGTTTAGGGTTTAGTGTTTAGGCTTTAGGGTTTAGGGTTTTTATGGTATAGGGTTTAGGGTTCCCTTAGGGTTTAGGATTTAAGGTTTATGGTTTAAGGTTTTATGGATAGGGTTAGGGTTTAGGGTTTAGGGTTTAGGGTTTAAGGTTTAGGATTTACAGTTTAGAGTTTAGGGTTAGTTTAGGGTTCAAAATTTAGGGTTTAGGGTTTTTTAGGTTTGTAGGTTTAGGGTTATATTTTTAAGGTTTAGGGTTTAGTGTTTTGGGTTTTGGGTTTAGGGCGTAGAGATTTTTTATTAAAAAAATCAAGCAAACCGATAGGTTTAAGTTTATTTAATTTATTTATTATTTATTTTAGGCTTATTTATTTTATTTCTTATTTTTTATTTAGATTATTTTTTAGGTTTAGTTTTAGGGTTATTTTTATTTTTTAGTTTGATTTTATTTTTATTTTATTTTTTAGGTTTAGGTATTATTTTTTAATTTTAGGTTTAAGTTTAGGTTTTATTTTTTTTTAGGTTTAGATTTTGGGTATTTATTTTAGGTTTATTTAGAGGATTTATTTTTTAGTTTAGGTTTAGGTTTATTTTTTATGTTATTTATTTTATTTAGTTTATTTTAGGTTTACGTTTAGGTTTTCTTTATTTTCTTTTAGTTTATTTTAGCTTAGGTTTAAGTTTATTTTATTTTGTTTATTTTAGGTTTAGGTTTATTTTTCTTTTTTGAGTTTAGGAGTTAGGCTTTATTTTTTTTATTTTTAGGTTTTTATTTTATTTTATTTTAGGTCTATTTTATTTTTATTTTACGTTTAGTTTTTATTTTATTTAAGTTTTTTATTCATAGGTTTATCGTATTTTTTTAGTTTAGTTTAGGTTTTTATTTATTTTATTTTAGTTTATTTTTATTAGGTTATTTTATTTTATTTTATTTTTAGGTTTAGGATTGGTTTTAGTTTAGGTTTTCATTTTATTTTATTTTTTATTTTATTTAGGTTTTTCTATTTTTTTTTAGGTTAAATTTAGTTTATGTTTAAGTTTTTAGGTTTTTAGGGTTTATGGTTTGGGGTTTGGGGTTTAGGGCTTAGGGTTTTAGGGTTTAGTGTCTTAGTGTTTATGGTTTTGGGTTAGGTTTAGGGTTTAGGTTTAGGGTTTAGTGTTTAGGGTTTAGGGTTTAGGGTTATTATTGTTTAGGGTTTAAGGTTTAGGGTTTAGGCTTTAGAGTTTAGGGTTTTTAGGGTGTAGGGTTTAGGGTTTAGCATTAGTTTAGGGTTTAGGGTTTTCAAGTTTTCGGTTGTTTAGGGTTTATGGTTTAGGGTTTAGGGTTTAGGGTTTAGGGTTTAAATTTTAGGGTTAGGGTTAGGGTTTAAGGTTTAGGGTTTAGAGTAGGTTTAGGTTTTAGGTTTTTATTTTAGGTTTATTTTTAGTTTAATTTATTTTACAGTTTAGGTTTAGTTTATTTAGGGTTTTATTTATTTTTATTTAATTTATTTTTGTTTAGGTTTAGCTTTATTTTATTTTGTTTATATTAGGTTTAGGTCTTTTTAGTTTAGGGTTAGGTTTTATTTTTTATTTGTTTTTAGTTTTATTTTTGCAGTTTAAGTTTTTGTTTAGTTTTTATTTTATTTTATATTTTTATTATTTTTATTTTAAATTTAGTTTTTTATTTTATTTAGGTTTTTTATTATTAGGTTTATTTTATTTTGTAATTATGTTTAGGTTTTTATTTATTTAATTATAGTTTGGTTTATATTTTTTACTTTTTTATTTTTAGGTTTGGGTTTAGGTTTCGGTTTTTTTTAATTCTATTTTTAGGTTTATTTAATTAGGTTTATGTTTTCAAGTTTGTAGGTTTTTAGTGTTTAGTGTTTAGGGTTATTTCAGTGTTTTGGGTTTATGGTTTAGGGTTTTGGGTTTTTAAGGGTTTAGGGTTTAAGGTTTTGAATTTAGGGTTTAAAGTTTTTTTTAAAAATTATATAAATTGGTAGGTTTAGATTTATTTAGTATATTTTGTTTATTTTTTATTTATTTTAGTTTACAATATTTTTTTATTTTATATTTAGGTTTATTTTATTTATTTAGTTTAGTTTATTAATTTTAGGTTTATTTATTTTAGGTTAGGTTTTTTATTTTAGTTTAAATTTTAAGTTTAAGTTTAAGTTTAGGTTTATTTTTTAGTTGAGTTTTATTTTAATTTTAATTTTTTAGGTTTAGGTTTAGGTTTTGGTTTTTATTCTTTTTTTTTTAGGTTTAGGTTTTAGGTTTTTATTTTAGGTTAATTTTTAGGTTTTATTTTTTTAGTTTAGGTTTAGGTTTATTTTTAGTTTATTTTATTTTATTTAGTTTATTTTAAGATTAGGTTTAGGTTTTATTTATTTTTTGTTTTGGTTTAGGTTTATTTAATTTTATTTATTTTTATTTTATCTTAGGTTTATGTTTTATTTTTTATTTATTTTTAGGTTTAGGTTTTCATTTAGTTTTTATTTTATTTTATTTTAGGTTTATTTTATTTTTATTTTAAGTTAAGTTCTTATTTTATTTAAGTTTTTTATTCTTTATTTTATCTTAGTTTTTAGTTTAATTTAGGTTTAATTTATTTTATTTTATTTTATATTTATTTTTTATTTTTAAAATATTTAGGTATAGGTTTAGGTTTTAGTTTATGTTTTTATTTTATTTTATATTTTTTTCATTTACGTTTAGATTTTCTTATTTATTTAATTTATAGCTTTTATTTAGTTTAAGGGTTTAGGTTTATAGTTTAGAGTTTAGGGTGTGGTCAGTGCATCAAGGTTTAGGGTTTAGGGTTTTAGGGTTTAGGGTTTAGGGTTAGGGTTTATGGTTTAGGGTTTAGGGTTTAGTGTTTAGGCTTTATGCTTTATGGTTTAGGATTTCAGGTTTAAGGCTTAGGATTAGCTTAAGGTTTATGGTTAGTTTAGGGATTTAGGTTTACATTTTAGGGTTTACTATTTTAGGGTATAGGATTTAGGGTTTAGGGTAGTTAAGAGTTTAGGGTTTATGGTTTTAGGGTTTAGGGTTTAAGGTTATGAGTTTAAGGTTTAGGATTTAGGATTATAGGTTTAGGGTTCCGTGGTTTTTTTAATTAAAAACCAGTACGTTTAGGTTTATTTAGTTTATTTTTATTTATTTGGGTTTATTCTATTTTTCATTTTTATTTAGGTTTTTTTTTTATTTTTATTTAGTTTTGTTTATAGTTTTTAGGTTTATTTATTTTTGTTTAGGTTTTTATTTTAGTTTAGGTTTTTATGTTAGTTTATTTTTTAGTTTTATATTTAGGTTTATGTATATTTTTTAGTTTAATTTTATTTTTTATGTTTGGGTCTTATTTTTTATTTTTAGGTTTAGGTTTTTATTTTTTTTCTTAGGTTTATTTTTAGGTTTTTTTAGTTGAGGTTTATGTTTATTTTTAGTTAATTTTATTTTATTCAATTTAGGGTTTAGGTTTAGTTTATTTTAGGTTTATGTATAGGTTTTATTTATTTTAGTTTTATTCATTTTAGTTTAGGTTTAGGTTTATTTTATTTTGGTTATTTTAGGTTTAGGTTCAATTTTTTTTTGTATATTTTTAGGTTTTATTTTTAGGTTTAATTTTTAAGTTTTGGTTTTTATTAGTTTTTATTTTATTTTATTTTAGGTTTATTTTATTTTTATTTTGCATGTAGTTTTTATTTTATTTGGGTTTTTTACTTTTAGGTTTATTGTATTTTTTAGTTTAGTTTAGGTTTTTATTTATTTTAATTTAGTTTAGTTTTTATTTTTTATTTTTTTTTATTTTTAGATTTTGGTTTAGGTTTAGGTTTAGGTTATTATTATATTCAGGTTTAGGTTTATTTATTTATTTTATTTTTAAGTTCAATTTAGTTTAGGTTTAGGTTTTTAGGATGTTAGGGTTTAGGGTTTAGTGTTTAGAGTTTAGGGTTTGGGGTTTAGGGTTGTAGGTTTAGGGTTGTAGGGTGTAGTGCTTAGTGTTGTAGGTTTTAGGGTTTATGGTTTAGGTTTTAAGGTTTTAGGGTTTAGGGTTTAGGGTTTAGGGTTTATAGTTTAGAGTTTAGGGTTTATGGTTTATAGTTTAGGGTTTAGGATTTTGGGTTTTAGGGTTTAGAGTTTAGGATATAGGGTTGTAGGTTTAGGAGTTAGGGTTAGGTTTTTTTTCTATTTTTTTTTTTTTACTTTTAGGATTTAGGGTTTAGGGTTTAAGTTTTAGGTTTAAGGTTCATGTTTTAGTTTAGTGTTTAGGTTTTAGGTTTGTCTGGTTTTATTTTTTTAATAGAGAACAAATTCAGATTAAACATTTCTTTTCTTCGATTTCATCAATTAAGTAGCACACTAAGTTTTCTAAGACACAAGCGATGATATATATCAAAATTGAGAATGCATAAAGCAAATAAAAAACCCTAAATAACTAGAGTTATCTCTACTATAAAGACACATCTCCATAAGCAGTAGACAAACCGCTCTTCGCTTTCCAGCCCATCGAACCACCCCGACCTCTCGAGTAGTGGGATCCATCATTATATACCCCATTCTCTCCCTTTGAAACTACCACATCTGTAACCTCCATCGCTCCTCCTACCTCTATAACAACCACTGCTCCAACTGCCACCTCCATATCCACCATAACCTCTAGATTCCCCACCACCACTATGATAACTTCCGCCTCCACCTTTGCCTCCATCGCCAGATCTAGACCGAGCAAGGTTGATGGTGATGTTCCTGCTGTCAAGGCTTTGCCCATTATTAGGGTTTAGGTGTGTGTTTAAGTTTACTAGGTTTTAGGGTTTAGGTTTATTTTTAAATTTATTTAGTCATTATAGGATTAGGTTTAGGGTTTTGGTTTATGGTTTAGGGTTTAAGGTTAGGGTTTAGGGTTTGGGGTTTAGGGTTAGGGTTTAGAGTTTAGGGTTCTGGGTTTTTGGTTTAGGGTTTTAGGGTTTTAGCTTTAGTGTTGTAGGTTTAAGGTTTAGGGTTTAGGATTTAGGGTTTAGGGTTTTCTTAAAATTAAGTAAACTAGTAGATTTATGGTTTAGGGTTTGGGGTTTAGGGTTTAGGGTTTATAGTTTAGGGTTTAGGATTTAGGGTTTAGGGTTTAGGGTTTTAGGTTTTAGAGTTTAGGATATAGGGTTGTAGGTTTAAGATTTAAGGTTAGGTTTTTTTTTCTATTTCTTTTTTAGGATTTAGAGTTTAGGGTTTAAGTTTTAGGTTTAAGGTTCATGCTTTAGTTTAGTGTTTAGGTTTTAGGTTTTGGGTTCAGGTTTTAGTTTTTTTTAATAGAGAACAAATTCAGATTAAACATTTCTTTTCTTCGATTTCATCAACTAAGTAGCTCACTAAGTTTTCTAAGACACAAGCGATGATATGGATGAAAAATGAGAATGCATAAAGCAAATCAAAAACCCTTGATAACTAGAATTGTCTCTATCAGAAAGACACAACTCAAGTAGATTAGATCAACCGCTTCTTCTCCAGCTCATCGAACCACTCTGGCCTCTCGAGTAATGGGATCCATCAACATATACCCCATTCTCTCCCTCTGAAACTACCACATCTGTAACCTCCATCGCTCCTCCTGCCTCTATAACAACCACTGCTCCAACCGCCACCTCCATATCCACCACAACCTCTAGATTCCCCACCATCACTACGATAACTTCAGCCTCCATCTTTGCCTCTACCGCCAGATCTAAACTGAGCAAGGTTGATGGTGATGTTCCTGCAGTCAAGGTTCTGCCCATTATTAGGGTTTAGGTGTGGGTTTAAGTTTACTAGGTTTTAGGATTTAGGTTTATTTTTAAATTTATTTAGTTACTATAGGTTTAGGTTTAGGGTTTTGGTTTATGATTCAGGGTTTAGGGTTAGGGTTTAGGGTTTGGGGTTTTGGGTTAGGGTTTAGGGTTTAGGGTTTAGGGTTTTAGGGTTAATGCTTTTTGGGTTTAAGGTTTAGGGTAACAGTTTAGAGTTTATGGTTCAGGGTTTAAGGTTTAGGGTTTAGGGATTTTTAGGGTTCAGGGTTTAAGGTTGTAGGTTTCAAGTTTAGGGTTTAGGGTTTTTGCTTTAGTGTTGAAGGTTTAAGGTCTAGGGTTTAGGATTTAGGGTTTAGGATTTTCTTAAAATTAAGTAAACTAGTAGATTTAGGTTTATTTTTTTATTTTTATTTACTTTATTTTATTTATTTTAGTTTAGGTTTTTTTTTGGATTAGGCTTAGGTTTAGGTTTATTTTTTAGTTGAGTTTTATTTTTATTTTATTTTTTAGGTTTAGGTTTTTAGGTTTTTAGGGTTTAGGGTTTAGGGTTTAGGGTTTAAAATATTAGCATTTAGGGTTTAGTGTTTAGGCTTTATGGTTTGGTGTTTTTAAGGTTTATGGTTTAGGGTTTATTATTTAGCATTTTGGATTTTGGGTTTATGGTTTAGGGTTTTATTGTTTGGGGTTTAAGGTTGTAGGTTTAGGGTTTAGGGTTGGGTTTAAGGTTAAGGATTTTTTTAAATTTTTAAAAAATTTTCTTAATTTTTAGTTCTTAATTTTAATGGTTTAGGGTTAAGGTTTAGGTTTAGGGATTAGGTTTTAGGTTTAGGGATCAAGGTTTTTTTAAGGTTTCTTTTTTTAGGTTTAAAAGAAAACAACTTCATATTCAACATTTCTTCATTTTGATTTCATTGACCATGTAACACACCAAGTTTTCTAAGACATAAGAGATGACATAGATAAAAAATGAGCACGCATAGAGCAAATAAAAACCCTAGATAACTTAAACCATCTCTACTGTAAAGACAGTTCCATAAGTTAGAGATCAGATCTGCCATTCTAGAGTTTCTCTAGTTCCCATTAGAACCACCGTCACCTATCGAGTAGTGGGATCCGCCATCATATCCTCGATCTCTCTCTCTACCACTACCATGATTGTAACCTCTATCACTCCTCACCCCTCCATAACCACCACTGCTCCGACCACCACCTCCATATCTACTAGCACCTCTAGAGCCCCCACCACCACTGCAATAATTGCTTCATCCGCCTTCGCCTCCACTGTCAGATCTAGATTGAGCCTAGTTGATGGTGATATTCCTATCGTCAAGGTTCTGCCCATTCTTGGGGTTTAGGTTTAAGTTTAGGATTATTAGGGTTTAGTGTTTAAGTTTATTTTTTAATTTATTTAGTTACTTTAGGTTTAGGTTTAGGGTTTGGGGTTTAGGGTTTAGGGTTTAGGGCTAGGGTTTAGGGTTTAGGGTTTAAGGTTTAGGGTTTTAGGGTTTATGCTTTTAGTGTTTAATCTTTTAGGGTTTAGGGTTTAGGGTTTAGGATTTAGGGTTTAAGGTTTTTTTCTTATTCTAAATTAAGTAACTCGGTAGGTTTAGGTTTATTTAGAATATTCAATTTATTTTTTTATATATTTTAGTTTACTTATATGTTTTATTTTTATTTAGGTCTATTTTTTAATTTTTATTTAGTTTAGTTTATTTATTTTAGGTTAATTTATTTTTGTCTTGGTTTTTTATTTTGTTTCTTTTTCAGGTTTAGATTTTGATTTAGGTTTATTTTTTAGTTGACTTTTAATTTAATTTTATTTTTTAGGTTTAGGTTTTATTTTTTATTTTTAGGTTTAGGTTTAAGTATTTTTTTAGGTTTAGGTTTTAGGTCTTTATTTTAAGTTTATTTTAGTTTAGGTATAGGTTTATTTTATTTTGTTGATTTATTTTTATTTTAGGTTTAGACCTTTTTTAATTTAAAGTTTAGGTTTTATTTTTTATTTATTTGTAGGTTCTATTTTTAAGTTTATTTTTTTAGGTTTAGGTTTTTAATTAATTTTTATTTTTATTTTACATTTAGATTTTATTTTTTTAGGTTTTTTATTCTTAGGTTTATTTTATTTTTTAGTTAAATTTAAATTTTTATTTATTTTATTTTAGTTTAATTTTATTAGTTTATTTTATTTTATTTCCAAGTTTATTTTTAGGTTTTAGTTTAAGTTTTTATTTTAATTTGTTTATTTATTTAATTTAGGTTTATAAATATATATATATATATATATATATATATATATATATATATAGGTTTTATCAGTTTATGTTTTAGGTATTTAAGGTTTATACAAGGTTTTAGAGTTTAGGGTTTTAAGGTTTAAGGTTTAGGTCAGGGATCAGGGCTTAGTATTTAGGGTTAGCTTGGGAGGATTTAGAGTTTGAGAGGGTGTTTGTAGTTTAGGGTCCAAGATTGATTATAGTAGTTTTTAGGGTTTAGGGTTTAGACTTATGGTTTAGTATTTTTAAGGTTTATGATTAGTTTATAGTTTAGTGTTTTTCATTTTAGGGTTTTTGGTTTAGGATTTAGGGTTTTGGGTTAGGGTTAGGGTTTAGGGCATAGGGTTTAGGGTTTAGGGTTTAGGTTTTATGGTTTTAGTTTGGGTTGTGGTTTAGGGTTGTAGCTTAGGTTTAGGGTTAGTTTTAGGGTTTAGGGTTTAAGGTTTAGGGTTTAGAATTTAGGATTTACGATTTAAGATTTAAAGTTTTTTAAAAAAATTAAGTAAACTAGTAGGTTTAGGTTTATTTATTTTATTTAGTTTATTTAATATTTATTTTAGTTTATTTTATTTTTTATTTTTATTTACTTTAGTTTATTTATTTTAATTTTATTTATTTTAGTTAAGGTTTTATCTTTTTATTTTAAGTTTAGGTTTATGTTAATCTTTAGTTTAGTTTTATTTTATTTATTTTTTAGGTTTTAGTTTTTTATTTTAGGTATATTTTAAGGTTTATTTTTTTAGGTTTAGGTTTCTTTTAGTTTATTTTATTTTATTTAGTTTTTTAGGTTTAGTTTATTTTAGGTTTAGGTATAAGTTTTATTTATTTTAGTTTAGGTTTAGGTTTATTTTATTTTGTTTATTTTAGGTTTTGGTATTTTTTAAATTATTTTTATGTTTTATTTTTTTCTTTATTTTTAAGGTTTAGGTTTTTATTTAGTTTTTATTTTATTTTATTTTAGGTTTATTTTATTATTATTATTATTATTATTATTATTATTTTATATTTGGTCTTATTTTTTTAGATTTTATTTTTTTAAGTTTATTTTATTTTATTTTAGTTTTTATTTATTTATTTTATTTTAGTTTAGTTTTTATTTTTATTTTATTTTATTTTTATGTTTAGGTTTAGATTTCGGTTTAGGTTTATGTTTAGGTTTAAGTTTTATTTTAGGCTTTTATTTAATTTTAAATTTTTTTATTTTATTTAGGTCTAGGTTTTTTTATTTATTTTATTTTTAGGTTTTATTTAGTTTAGGTTTAGGTTTTTAGGTTTTAAGGGTTTAGGGTTTAATGTTTATTATTTAGGGTTTAGGGTTTGGAGTTCATGGTTTAGGGGGTATTGTAGGTTTAGGGTTTAGGGTTTAGGGTTTAGGTGACACAGACGTGCTTTGGTTTTAGTTAAAGTTCTTATTTTATTTTATTTTATTTTTTTAAGTTTATTTATTTATTTTATTTTAGTATAGTTTAGGTTTAGGTTTTAGGTTTTAGGGTTTAGGGTTTATGATTTAGGATTTAGCTTAAGGGTTTGAGGTGGAATCACGTTTAGGGTTTAGGTTAGGTTTAGGAAAGTTTAAGTTTGGGTTTAGTGTTTAGGTTTAGGGTTTAGGTCAGGGTTTTTCTTATTACTTTTATTTTTTTATTTTTTTATTTTTTTAAATTAAGTAAATTAGTAGGTTTAGATTTAATTAGGTTATTTTAATTTATTTTTTATTTATTTTAATATATTTTATTTTTATTTTCATTTAGTTCAATTTATTTATTTTAGATTTATTTATTTTAGTATAGGACTCATATTTTTGTTTTTTTCAGGTTTAGGTTTAGGTTTAGGTTTACTTCTTAATTTAGTTATTTTTCTAATTAATTTTTTAGGTTTAAGTTTTATTTTTTATTTTTAGGTGTAGGTTTATGTTTTTATTTTACTTTTTTAGGTTTAAGTATTAGGTTTTTATTTTAGGTTTATTTTTAGGTTTTACTTTTTAGTTTAAGTTTATTTTATTTTATTTTATTATATTTTATTTAGGTTTAGGTTTAGGTTTAGTTTATTTTAGGTTTAGCTTTAGGTTTTATTTATTTTTGTTTAATTTATTTTAGGTTAGGTTTGGGTTTAGCTGAATATTTTTTTTTAGTTTAGGGTTTAGGTATTATTTTTTGTTTATTTTTAGGTTCTATTTTTTGGTTTATTTTTTAGGTTTAGGTTTTTATTTAGATTTTATTTTATTTTATTTTAGGTTAATTTTATTTTTTGATTTACCTTTAATTTTTATTTTTTTTAATTTTATTTTTATTTTACATTTAGTTTTTTATTCTTAGGTTTATTATATTTTATAGTTTAGTTTAGGCTTTTATTTATTTTAATTTAGTGTATTTTAATTTTCTCAATTTATTTTATTTTTAGGTTTAGGTTAAAGTTTTAGTTTTGATTTTTTATTTTATTTTATTTATTTTTTTAGGTTTAAGTTTTTTTATTTATTTTATTTTTATGTTTATTTAGTTAGCTAGGTTGCTGTCAGAGTTTAGTTTAGGGTTTAAGATTTTAGTTTAGGTTTTAGTGGTTTAGGGTTTAGTGTGTATTTGGTCAGGTCAGTTAACGCCAGAGCCTAAGATTTTAGGCCAGCTTGGTAGTGGTTAACGTTTAGGAGTTGGGTTTAGGGTTTTAGGTCCCAAATGTAGGAGGTCAGTGATCAGGATTTAGGGTTTGGGTCCTGGGATTTAGGGCCCAGGTCCGGTCAAGTTTAGAGCCTGTGATTATGATCAGTTCAGTGTCAGTCAGGCCTTTAAGATCTGAGGGCCTGCACACATGATTTAGGCCACGAGGAGGCGCAGAATGCCTGGCTGGCCAGGGCCTAGGTCACGAGGGTTTGTGTGCCGCTGACTGAGGTTTAGAAAGTTTAGTTTAATGAGGCCTTTTTTATTTTTTCACGCCATTTAGGTTTAGGTGGCATTTATTTATTTTAGGTTTATTTAGCCCAGGTTTAGGTTTTGGGTTTAGTCAGGGTTTATGGAGGTCTGAGGCCCAGAGGGTCTGGTCGGGGAGGTTGTAGTTAGGGCCCAGGGTTTAGGGCCCAGGTTTAGTTAGGGTTTAAGTTTAGGGCCAGGATTTTAGGAAGGGTTTAGGTTTGTGGTTTTAGCCATGGTTTAAGGTTAGGGTCAGTTTGTGGTTTAGCCAGGATAGGTAGTGTTTTTAGGGTTTAGGGTTAGGTTTTATTTTTTTATTTTTCTTTTGTTTTAGTTAAATTAAGTAAACTAGTAGGTTTAGGTTTATTTAGTTTTTTAATTTATTTTTTATTTATTTCAATTTTTTTTTATTTTTTTTTATTTAGATTTATTTATATTTTTATTTAGTTTAGTTTACTTATTTTAGGTTTATTTATTTTTAGTTTAGACTTTTTACAATATTTTAGTTTATTTTTTAGGTTTGGGTTTAGGATTAGGTTTATTTTTTTAGTTTAGTTTTATTTTTATTTTACTTTTTAGGTTTAGGTTTTTATTTTATTTTTTGTGGTTTTAGGTTTTTATTTAAGGTTTATTTTTAGCTTTTATTTTTTTGTTTAGGTTTAAGTTTATTTTTAGTTTATTTTATTTTATTTAGTTTAGGTTGAGGTTTAGTTTATTTTAGTTTATGTTAATGTTTATTTTATTTTTCTTTTAGGTTTAGGGTTTTTTTTTGTTTAGGGTTTAGGCTTTATTTATTATTTATTTTTAGGATCAATTTTTTGGTTTATTTTTTAGGTTTAAGTTTTTATTTACTTTTTATTTTATTTTATTTTAGGTTTATTTTTTTATTTTAGGTTTAGTTTTTATTTTATTTAGGTTTTTTTTATTTTCATAATTTAGTTTAGCTTTTTATTTATTTTGTTTTAGTTTATTTTTGTTTTTTATTTTATTTTCTTTTTAAGGTTTAGGTTTATCTGTATCTTTTTATTTTATTTTATTTTAGTTTAGGATTTTTTATATATTTTATTTTTAAGTTTTATTTAGTTTAGGTTTAGGTTTTTTACTTTTCAAGATTTAGGGTTTACAGCTCAGGGTTTAAGGTTAGTTTAGGGTTTTTTTTGTTGAGTTTGGCATTTAGGGTTTAGGGTTTAAGGTTAAGGGTTTAGGGTTTATGGTTTAGAGTTTTAGCATTTAGGGTTTAAGGTTTAGGGTTTAGTCTTTTTAGGGTTTAGGGTTTAGGTTTTAGGATTAGTGTTCATGTTTTAGTTTAGGGTTTAGGGTTTTTAGTTTTTTTTAACAGAGAATAAATTCACATTCAAAATTTCTTCATTTTGTTTTCATCAACTAAGTAACACACCAAGGTTTCTATGACATAAGTGACAACATAGATAAAAAATGAGCACACATATAGCAAATCAAAATCGCTAGATAACTAGAACCCTCTTTACTATAAAGACAGTTCCATAAGTAGTAGATCGGATCAACCGTTCTTTAGTTTCTCCAATTCCCATCAAAACCACTCTGGCCTCTCGAGTAGCGAGATCCACCATCATATCCCTCCGCCACCACCACGACTAAAATCTCAGTCACTCCTCCCACCTCGATAACCACCACTGCTCCGACCATGACCTCCATATCCACCTGCACCTCCAAATCCCCCACCACCACTATGATAATCACCGCCTCTGTTTATGCTTCTACTACTAGATTTAGACTGAGCCTAGTTGATAGTGATGTTCCTGCTGTCAAGGTCCTGTCCATGCTTAGGGTTTAGGTTTATTAGGTTTTAGGGTTTAGGTTTATTTTTTTAATTTATTTAGTTACTTTAAGGTTTAGGTTTGGTGGTTTAGGTTTAGGGTGTGGTTTAGGTTTGGGTTTTATGGTTTAGGATTTAGAGCTTAGGGTTCTAGGGTTAATGCTTTGAGTTTTTATAGTTTATGGTTAGGGTTTAGGGTTTAGGGTTTTTTAGGGTTTAGGGTTTAGGGCTGTAGGTTTAGGGTTTAGAGTTTAGGGTATTGGATTTAAGGTTTAAGTTTTTTTTTTTTAAATTAAGTAAATCGATAGGTTTAGGTTTATTTAGTATATTTAGTTTAATTTTTATTTCTTTTAGTTTATTTATTTTTTATTTTTATTTAGGATTACTTTTTATTTCTACTTAGTTTAGTTTATTTCATTTAGTCTAGTTTTTTTATTTTATTTGATTTTTTAGGTTTAGGTTTAAGTTGAGGTTTATTTTTAAGTTGAGTTTTATTTTTATTTTATTTTTCAGGTTTAGGTTTTATTTTTTATTTTCAATTTTAAGTTTATATTTTTATTTTTATTTTTTACATTTAGGTTTTAGTTTTTTTTATTTTTAGGTTTATTTTTAGGTTTTAATTTCTATTTAGGTTTAGGTTTAATTTTAATTTATTTTAATTTATTTTGTTTAGAGTTTAAGTTTAGTTTATTTTAGGTTTAGGATTAGGTTTTATTTATTTTAGGTTTAGGATTAAGTTTTATCTATTTTTATTTAGTTTATTTTAATTTAGGTTTTGGTTTTTCTTATTTTTTATTTTAGGTTTACATTTTTTTATTTTAGGGTTTAGGTTATATTTTAAAGTTATTTTTAGGTTTATTTTTTAGGTTTAGGTTTTCATTTAGTTTATATTTTCTTTCATTATAGGTTAATTTTATTTAGGTTTTTTCTTCTTAGGTTTATTTTATTTTTTAGTTTAGTTTAGATTTTTACTTATTTCATTTTAGTTTTTTTTATTATTTTATTTTAGTTTATTTTTATGTTTAAATTTAGGTTTAAAATTTTATTTTATTTTATTATTTTATTTAAGTTTGGGATTTTTATTTATTATTTTCTTTTAGATTATTTAGTTTAGTTTAGGTTTTAGGTTTTAGTGTTTAGGATTTAGGGTTTGTATTTAGGATTTTAGTTTAGTTAGGGTTTAAGAGTTAGGATCTGGTTTGTGTTGGTTTATGGTTTAGGGTTTAGGGTTAGGGTTTAGGATCACCTGCTGTCAGTTGGTCAGGCCTATCCTTTTGAGTCAGTTTAGGGCTCAGGCATGTTTAGTAGAGTGCATTTAGGGCCCAGGGCGAGTTTAGAGCCATGGTTATGGTTTAGTGGTAGCAGTTGGGTTTAGTGGGGAGGTTTAGGGCTAACATTTTGTTATAATTGTTTCAGAGTCGTTAGTTTAGTGTTTAAGTTGGTTTTAAGATCACAAACTAGTAGGTTATTAGTTTTTTATTTATTTAATTTTATTTTGTTTTTTTTATTTAGTTTATTTATTTATTTTAAGTTTATTTATATTAGTTTAGATTTTTTTATTTAGTTTATTTTTGTTTAGGTTTAGTTTCTAATTATTTTTAGTTTAGTTTTATTTTTATTTTAGGTTTAGGTTTAAGTTTTTATTTTTTATTTTTAGGTTTAGGTATTAGGTTTTTATTTTAGGTTTATTTTTAGGTTTTATTTTTTAGTTTAGGATTAAGTTTAATTTTAGTTTATTTTATTTTATTTAGTTTAGGATTTAGGTTTAGTTTATTTTAGATTTTGGTTTAACTTTAGGTTTTATTTATTTTAATTTAGTTTATTTTAGTTTAGGTGTAGTTTTATTTTATTTTGTTTATTTTAGGTTTAGTTTTTTTTATTTTAGGGTTTAGGTTTTATTTTTTATTTCTTTTTAAGTTTTATTTTTAGGTTTATCTTTTAGGTTTAGCTTTTTATTTAGGTTAGTTTTTATTTTATTTTAGGTTTATTTTGTTTTTATTTATGATTGGATTTTATTTTATTTAGGTTTTTTATTTTTAGGTTTATTTATTTTTAGTTTAATTTAGGTTTTTATCTACTTTATTTTAGTTTAGTTTTTATTTTATTATATTTTTAGGTTTAGGTTTAGGTTTTAGTTTAAGTTTTTATTTATTTTATCTTATTTATTTATTAGGTTTAGGTTTTTTAATTTATTTTATTTTAGGTTTTATTTTATTTAAGTTTAGGATTTTTTGTTTTTACATTTTATGATTTAGGGTTTATAGTTTAGGGTTTATGGTTTGTGGTTTTGGGTATTTGGGTTTAGGGCTTAGGGATTAAGGTTTAATGTTTTAGGGCTTATGGTTTAGGGTTTAGGGATTTTGGTTTAGGGTTTAGGGTTAGTTTTATGATTTTGGGTTTTGGGTTAATGTTTTTTTATTTTTTATTTATTTTATTTATTAAGAGTTTAGGGCTTAGGGTTTAAGTTTTAGGGCATAGAGTTTTTTAGGGATTAGGGATTAGGGTTTAGGGTTTAGGGTTGTAAGTTTAGAGTTTAGGGTTAAGGGTTAATTTTAGGGTTTGAGGTTTAGGGTTTAGGGTGTAAAGGTTTTTTTTGAAAAAAAAATTAAGTAAACCAATAGGCTTAAGTTTATTTAGTTTATTATTATTATTCTTTTAATTTTATTCTTATTTAGGGTTATTTTTTATTTTTATTTAGTTTAGTTTATTTATTGTATGTTTATTTAGTTTAATTTAAGTTTTTTATTTTAATATATTTTTTTGGTTTAGGTTTAGCTTTATGTTTATTTTTTTAGTTTAGTTTTATTTTTATTTTACTATTTAGGTTTTATTTTTATTTATTTTTAGGTTTATGTTTTATTTATTTTTTTGGTTTAGGTTTTTTTTATTTTACGTTATTTATAAGTTTTATATTTTAGTTTAGGTTTAGGTTTATTTTAGTTTTATTTTATTTTATTTAGGAGGTTTAGTTTATTTTAGGTTTTTTTATTTATTTATTTTGTTTATTTTATTTTAGTGTAGGTTTTAATCATTTTATTTTAGGTTTAATTTTTTTTTTTAGTTTAGCATTTTTTTAGTTTTAGTGTTTATTAGTTAGTTATTACTTTTTTTTATGGTTTAGGTTTATTAATTTAGATGATTATTATTATTATTATTACTATTATTATTATTATTATTATTATTATTATTATTATTATTATTATTATTATTATTATTATTGTTGTTGTTGTTGTTGTTGTTGTTGTTGTTGTTGTTGTTATTGTTGTTGTTATTTGTTGTTTTAGTTATTTGTTCTTTTTATTTTATTTGGTTTTAGGTTTAGTGTTTATTCTTTTATTGGGGTTATTGTGGTTTTAGAGTCTTTAGTTATAGTTTTTCGTTTTTATTTAGTTTTAGTTTATGGTGGTTTTATTAGTTTTACTAAGGTTTTTAGTTTAGTTATTCTTTAGTTATTAGTTTAAGGTTTATTTTTATTTTTGGATTTTATTATTTTTATTTGATTAGTTTTTAGTTTTTTTAGCTTCTTAGCTTTTTTTTATTAAGTTTTTGGGGTTCAATTTTAGTTTAGTTTATTAGTTTAGGTGTTTTAGGTTTATAGTTTTATTTATATTTAGTTTTTAGTTTAGTTAATATTTGGTTTTATTAGTTTGGTTTTATTAGTTTAGGGTTTAGTTTTATTATATATTAGTTTATTATTATTATTATTATTATTATTATTATTATTATTATTAGTTTTAATTAGTTTATTTTTTTGTTAGTTTAGTTTATTTATTAGGGTTTTATGGTTTTTATTAGTTTATTAGGTTTTAGTTATTATTAGTTAGTTATTTTAGTTTTAGTTTTAGTTTATTATTTATTTTATTCTTTTATTTAGTAAGTTTTATTAGTTTTGTTAGCACATTATTAGTTATTATTATTAGTTTATCATTAATTAGTTTAGTTTTATTTTATTAGGTTTTAGTTTAGGTCAACACAGGGTGTAGGTTTGGTGGAGTGGCTCTTAGGTAGCCTTTTTTAGTGGTTTAGGGTAGGTTTAGGTTATGGTTTAGGGTTTTAGGAGTTTAGGGTTTGTGAGGGCCCAGGTTTAGGCTCAGTGGCCAGGGCCTGGCTGGAGCTTAGGGTTTAGTAGTTTTTGGCTCATGGTAGGGTTGTAAATTTAGGGTTGAGGGCTCAGGGTGGCTCACCATTAATTTAGAGTTTAGGATTTAATCTTTAGTAGGTTTAAAGATTTTTTTATTTATAAAATTAAAACCAGAAGTTTAGGTTTATTTAGTTTATTTTATTTTATTTAGTTTAGTTTATTTATTTTATGTTTATTTATTTTAGTTTATTTTATTTTCATTTATGTTTTAGGTTAGGTTTATGTTTCTTTTAGTTTAGTTTTATTTTATTTTATCTTTTAGGTTAAGGTTTTATAATTTATTATTAGGTTTAGGGTTTAGGTTTTATTTATGTTTAGGTTTATGTTTTTATTTTATTTTTTAGGTTTAAGTTTTAGGTTTTTATTTTAGGTTCATTTTCAGGTTTATTTTTTAGTTTAGTTTTAGGTTTATTTTTAGTTTATTTTATTTTATTTAGTTTAGGGTTTAAGTTTAGTTTATTTTATGTTTAGGTTTAGGTTTTATTTATTTTAGTTTAGGTTTAGGTTTAGGTTTAGGTTTATTTTATTTATTTTATGTTTAGGTTTTTTTTTAGTATAGGGTATAGGTTAATTTTTTTATTTATTTTAGGTTTATTTTTAAGGTTTAGGTTTTTTTATTTTTATTTTATTTTATTTTTATTTTACATTTAGGTTTTATTTAATTAAGGATTTTTTTTATTTTTGTGCTTATTTTATTTTTCAATTTAGTTTTGGTTTTTATTTATTTTATTTTAGTTTAGTTTTTATTTTTTTATTTTTTTTATTTTTAGGTTTAGGTTCAGTTTAGGTTTACATTTTAGATATGGTTTTTTTTCATTTTATTTTTTTATTTCATTTAGGTTTAGGTTTTTTATTTATTTTATTTTTAGGTTTTATTCAGTTTAGGTTTAGATTTTTTATGTTTTTAGGGTTTAAGGTTTAAGGTTTAGTGTTTGAGGTTTAGGGTTTAGGGTTTAGGGTTTAGGGTCAGGTTTTTTTAGTTCTGGTTTAGTGGTTTAGGGTTTATTTATTTTTAGGTTTGGGTTTAGAGGTTTATTTATTTATTTATTTCTTCTTTTTAAATTAAGTAAAATGATAGGTTTATGTTTATTTAGTTTATTTTTTATTTATTTTAATTTATTTTATTTTTATTTAGTTAGGTTTATTTTTATTTTTATTTATATTAGTTTATTTATTTAGGTTTATTATTTCAATTTATGATTTTTATTTTTATTTATTTTCAAGGTTTATTTTTTTACTTTAGTTTAGTTATATTTTTATTTTATTTTTTAGGATTAGTTTTATTTTTTATTTTTAGGTTTAGGTTTTTATTTTATTCTTTTAGGTTTAGGTTTTAGGTTTTTATTTTAGGTTTATTTTTAGGATTTATTTTTAGGTTTTATTTTTTAGTTTAGGTTTAGGTATAGGTTTTATTTATTTTAGTTTAGTTTTATTGTTATTATATTTTGTTTATTTTAAGTTTAGGTTTTTTTTTAGTTTAAAGTTAGGTTTTAATTTTTATTCATTTTTAGGTTTTATTTAGGTTTTATTTTAGGTTTATATTTTAGGTTTAGATTTTATTTAGTTTTAATTTTAATTTTATTTATTTAATTTTATTTTTCATTTAATTTCTATTTTATGAAAGTTTATTATTTTCAGGTTCATTTTATTTTTTAGTTTGGGTTTTTATTTATTTTATTTTAGTTTATTTTTATTTTTTTTATTTTATTTTATTTTATTTTTAAGTTTATGGTTATGTTTAGGTTTAGGTTTAAGTTTTGGTTTTAGTTTAGGTTTTAATTTAATTTTAATTTATTTAGGTTTAGGTTTTTTTATTTATTTTACATTTAGGTTTTATTTAATTTAGGATTAGGTTTTTAGGTTTTGCTGGGTTAGATCAGGGTTTGGGGTTGGTGGCCTGTGCAGAGGTGATCAGGGTTTAGGGTTTAAAGTTTAGGGTTTAAAGTTTAAGTAGAATCCAAGATTTATGCTGTGGTTTTAGTCTTTAGGTTTATGGTGGTTTATGGTCAGTTAGGTTTGGGTTTATCAGGTCAGGAGATGGTAAGGTTTAGGTCAGATTAGTTTTAGGTTTAGCAGCAGTTTAGTTTTGTGGAAGGATTTAGGTAGTTTGTGGTGCAAGTTTAGACATAGGTAGTGTTTGTGGGTTTTATGTTTAGGTAAGATTTAGGATTTATGGTTTTTTAAAATAAAATTAAGCAAACCCAGAGGTTTAAGTTTATTTAGTGACCTAGTTTATTTTATTTATTTATTTTTATTATGTTATTTTAATTTAGGTTTATTATTTTAATTTGATTTAATTTAGTTTATTTATTTTAGATTTATTTATTTTTGTTTATTTTTTAGGTTTATTTTTATTTTATTTTTTAGGTTTAGGTTTTTAAGTTCATAGGGTTTAGGGTTTAGGGTTTATGAATTAGAGTTTTAAGGTTTAGGATTTTAGGGGTTGTGGTTTGGCATTAGGGTTTAGGATTTAGCATTTAGGGTTTAGCTTTTAAGCTTTAGGGTTTAGAGTTTAGAGATTAGTGTTTAGGTTTTAGGGTTTAGGGTTTTGGATTTGGAGCTTTAGGGTTTAGGGTTTAGGGTTTTGGTTTTAGTTTAGAATTTTTTAGGTTTTAGGGTTTAGGGTTTAAGGTTCAGGGTTTAGGGTTTACAATTTAGGATTTAGTGTTTATTGGTTTTCTTTTAAATTAAGTAAACCCAGGTAGGTTTAGCTGTATTTAAGGTTTTAGGGTTTAGGGTTTTTTTAAATTAAGTAAACTGATAGGTTTAGATTTATTTAGATTATTTTTGTTTTATTTTAGTTAATTTTATTTTTATTTTTTTTAGGTTTATTTTTTATTTTTATTTAATTTAGTTTATTTATTATAGGTTCATTTATTTTATTTAGGTTTTTCATTTTAGTTTATTATTTAGGTCTGGTTTAGGTTTAATTTTTAGTTGAGTTTTATTTTTATTTTATTTTTTAGGTTTTAGATTTTAAGGTTTAAGGTTGCCAGGGTTCATGATTTAGGGTTAGTGTCCGTGGTTGTGGTTTAGGGATTTAGGTTTAGGGTAAGGAGGAGGTCCGTGTGGTTGCAGGGTGGTTTTAGGGTCAGGTCAAGATAAGATTTAAGTTTAGGCCCAATTTATAGTTTAAGGTTTAGTGCCTTGTGGTTTAGTTTAGTTTAGAGCTTAGGGAGTGGCCTAGAAGGTTTATGGTTTAGGGAAGTTGGGGTGGGGTTTAAGGGTAGAGTTTATGACTGGGTAGTTTATAGTCATTAAGGTTAGGGTTTGGTTTCAGGGTCCATTTAAGAGTTTAGGTCAGGTTGTGGTTATTTAGGTTGAGGTGGTTTAGGGTTTAGGGCTTAATGAGGGATCAGGGTTTAGGTTTTTAGATGGAGGGTTTGGGGTTTTCTCAGGTTTGTTAGGTTTGTTTGGGCCTAGGTAGGGTAGGTAGTGCCTGGTTATGGTTTAGGGTTTAGGGTTTAGGGTTTAGGGTTTAGGGTTTAGTGTTTAGGGTTTAGGGTTTTGGGTTTAGGGTTTCTTTTTTGAAAAAAAAATTAAGTAAATCATTGGGTTTAGATCCATTTAATTTACTTAGTTTATTTATTATTTATTTAAGTTTATTTTATTTTTTATTTTTATTTAGGTTTATTTTTTTATTTTATTTAGTTTAGTTTATTTATTTTATTTTAGGTCTTTTATTTTAGTTTATGTTTTAGGTTTAGGTTTAAGTTTATTTTTTAGTTGAGTTTTCTTTTTATTTTATTTTTTAGGTTTAATTTTTTTTAGATTTTTAAGGTTTAGGGTTTAGGGTTTAGGGTTTAGGGTTTAGGGTTTTAGGGGTTATAGTTTATCGTTAGGGTTTAGGGTTTAGGGTTTATGGTTTAGGGTTTAGTGTTTAGCTTTAGGGTTTAAGGTTTTTAGGGTTTAGGATTTATGGTTTAGGGTTAGTGTTTAGTGGTAAGGGTTTAGGATTTAGGATTTAAGGTTTATTATTTTCTTGTTAAATTAAGTAAACTAGCAGGTTTAGGGTTTTGGGATTTTTTCTTTAATTATGTAAACTGATAAGTTTAAGTTTTTTTAGATTATTATTTATTTAATTTAGATTCTTTTATTTTTTATTTTTTTAGGTTTATTTTTTATTTTATTTAGTTTAGTTTATTTATTTGAGGTTTATTTATTTTAGTTTTGTTTTTTATTTTAGTATTTTTTTAGGTTTAAGTTTAGGTTAAGTTTATTTTTAGAGAGTTTATTTTATTTTATGTTTTAGAGTTTTTAGGTTCTTAGGGTTTAGGTTTTAGGGTTTAGGGTAAGGGTTTAGGGTTAGGGTTTAGGATTTAGTGTTTATGGTTTAAGGTTTAGGGTTTTTAGGGCTTATGGTTTAGAGTTGGGTTTAGTCCTTTTGGGTTTGGTTTAGGGTTTGGGTTTAGGCCAGTCTGTTTATTTTGGGTTCCTTGGTTTAGGGTTTAAGGTTTAGGCTTTTTTTTAAATTAAGTAAATCAAAAGGTTTAGATTTATTTATTTTATTTTTTTCATTATTTTAATTTATTTTAGTTTCTATTTTTATTTAGTTTAGTTAATTTATTTAAGGTTTTTTATTTTAGTTTAGATTTTTGGTTTATATCTAGGTTTACATTTATTTTTTTACTTTAGTTTTATTTTTATTTTATTTTTTAAGTTTTGGTCTATTTATTTTTTAGGTTTTATTTTACTTTTAGGTTTAGTTTAAGGTTTTATTTTAGGGTTATTTTTTAGCTTTTATTTTTTTGTTTAGGTTTTAGGTTTAGGTTTATTTTTTAATTTATTTTATTTATTTTTGCTTAGGTTTAATTTTAGCTTTGATTTCAATTTTATTTAATTTTAGTTTAATTTAGTTTATTTTAGTTTTGGTTTGGCATAATTTTGGTTTAGGGTTTTTTTAGTTTTATGTTTTATTTTTATTTTATTTTTTTTAGGTTTTAGGTTTTTTTTAGGTTTAGATTTTATTTAGTTTTATTTTATTTTATTTTTATTTTACATTTAGTTTTAATTTTTATTTTATTTTTATTTTTTAGTTTAATTTAAGTTTTTATTTATTTTATTATAGTTTTTTTTTTAATTTTTTTTGTAGTTTTTTTAGGTTTAGATTTAGGTTTTATTTCAATTTTTATTTTTATTTTCTTTTTTTATTTTACTTAGGTTTAAGTTTTTTATTTATTTTCTTTTTTTATTTTAGAGGTTTGGGTTTAGCATATTTTAGGGTTTAGGGTGGGTCAGTGGTTTTAGGTCCACAATTTAAGGTTTAGGGTTTAGGGTTTAGGGATTAGGGTTTGTTGTTTAAGGTTTAGGGTTGTATGTTTTACGGTTTAAAGTTTAGGATTTAGGGTTTTAGGGTTTAGGGTTTTAGGGTTTAGAGTTTGGGGTTAGGGTTTAGGGTTTAGGGTTTAGGGTTTTTATTTTATTATTTTAGGTTTAAGTTTTAGCTTTTTATTCTAGGCTTATTTTTAGGTTTAGGTTTATTTTTAGATTTATTTTTATTTAGGGTTTGGTTTAGTTTATTTTAGGTATAGGTTTATGTTAAATTTATTTTAGTTTAGTTTATTTTATTTTAGGGTTAGGTTTATTTTATTTTGTTTATTTTAGGTTTAAGTTTTTTTTTAGTTTATGGTTTGGGTTTTATTTTTTATTTATTTTTAGATTTAATTTTTTGGCTTATTTTTAATTTTTATTTTATTTAGGTTCTTTATTTTTAG
Source organism: Cymbidium sinense (assembly GCA_021442155.1). Taxonomy (NCBI): domain Eukaryota; kingdom Viridiplantae; phylum Streptophyta; class Magnoliopsida; order Asparagales; family Orchidaceae; genus Cymbidium; species Cymbidium sinense. The sequence goes on along the minus strand of CM038214.1, from coordinate 220,861,182 downwards.
GTTTATTTTATTTTTTTAGTTTAGGTTAGGATTTTATTTATTTTATTTTAGTGTAAAGACCAATAGTAGTCATCAAGCCAAAATCACCCAAGATAGATAGGGAAAGGGTAGAAGCAGACTACAATCACCAAACCCAACCAAGGCAAAAGAAAATCGATCAGTAAAAAGAGCTAAAGAGAAAAGTACAAGCCCAAGAAGAGACTATAAGCCAACCAAGAGAAATAATAGCACAAACACCCAAACAACCACCAAAACCCCAAGAATACCAACCACAAAACAATTCATCCAACCAATGAAAACAATACTCCAAAGCCAAACCAAAAAAGCAATCCACTAGCCACCAGATAAATGAGAAAATAGCCAAAACAAAGCCATCCAACCATCCCAACCAAAAACGCAACAAAAGCCCCCCAACAACCACATCAATAGATCCAATTCAGGCAAGTTAGCAAGTAGCCCAAAGAAGAGGGAAAACCCATACAAAAAGAAAAGTCTATAGTAGCCATAACCACAACCCAGAAGGAGGATATAAAAAATAGCCAAAGGAAAATTATGGAAAACACCCAAGACGAAGCCACCTAAAAAAAATAAAACAACCTAGGCTGCATGTACAATAACTACCAGGTAGAAAAAACCAAGCCAATCCAAAAGTAAGAGATCAAAACATAACCTAGCTTAGGCCAAAGAGACAAAATAAGTAGATAATCGCAACCCAAACAGAGTTGAACAAGGGGCAACCAAAAGCAAAAGATCATAAAAAACCAAAAAGCCAAGAATTTATATAGGTAAAGCAATCTAGCATTATCAGATTAACCAAACCTCTTAATAGTTTAGGCAAAGTTTGGTTGTCAAATAAAGTGAACTCAGTTAAGTTGGCACAAAAGTTAGCCAAGTAATCAACGTAAGCATTACCTTCATGATGGATGTGGGAAAGTTTAAAACAAACTTGAGAAAGAAGATTTTTAGTATGATTACGAAGATAAAATAATTCAACATTCCCATTTCTATTGGAATTAGGCATGTCAAGAAGCAAGAGAGAATCAACTTCAATCCAGATGTTGAGGAAACCTCTATTCGAACAAATTTCAATAGCTTTATTAACAGCCATAAGCTCAACAAAAATAATATAAAAGATACCTCTTGAAGAAATAGTATTTATTGGAGGAGATTTAAATGGACATGTTGGTAGAGTGGTAGAAGATTTTAAAAGTATTCATGGTGGTTATAGATTTGGAGTGACTAATGAAGAAGGTAGGACTATATTAGATTTTGCTTTAGCTTATGATTTTATAGTTGCTAACACTTTATTTAAGAAAAGAGATGAACATATTATTACTTATAAAAATGGATCTAGTAAATCATAGATTGATTATTTTCTAATAAGAAAAATAGATCATTTAGATTGTAAAGATTTTAAGGTCATTCCAAGTGAAAATCTAAGCACCCAACATTGATTGTTAGTTTTAGATTTTAAGATGAAAAGTTGTAAGAGAAAAAATAAACCAAATTATTGACCTAGAATTAGATGGGGACACTTAAAGAACTCAAATAAAAATATTTTTAAGAGCAAGCTACAAGAGATTGGAGTTTGGGATGTTCATGAGGAAGCTAGCATTATGTGGAAAAAAATAGCAAGTGAAATTAAGCAAGTCGCTAAAGATGTGCTTGGAGAATCAAAAGGAAAAGCTTCTTTTAATAATAATAGTGGTGGAGTCGAGTGTGCAAGAAAAGATAAAAAATAAGAAGTATTGTTATAAAACTTAGTTTAGATGTAAAAGAGAATTGGGAAAGATATAAAGGAGATTCTAAGAAAGCAATATATGATGCAAAAAAATTTATCCTTTAGTGATTTATACAATAAATTAGATACCAAAGAAGGTGAAAGATGTATGTATAAGTTAGCCAACCAAAGAGATAGGAGAAGTAAAGACATAGTTCAAGTGAGGTGTATTAAAGATGAAAATAATAAATTGCTTTTTTTAGAAAAGGATATTCAAAATAGGTGGATGAGGTATTTTGATAAACTTTTCAATGTAGGATCTGAAAGTATGATTGATTTTAGCAACCTTAATACCCTAAACAAAAATAGAGAATTTCATTATTATCGTCGTATTAGTAAATCTGAAGTTAGTGAAGCTTTAAAGAGAATGAAATGTGGAAAAGCGAGGACCGATAATATTCCAATAGAAGTGTGAAAATGTTTAGGAGATCAAGGAATTTCTTGGCTTACAAATCTTTTTAATGTCATTTTAAAGACTAAAAAGATGTCATATGAGTGGAGAAAGAGTTTGTTGGTTCCTATATTTAAGAAAAAAGGTGATGCACAAGAGTGTGCAAATTATAGAGGAATTAAGTTAATGTGCCATACATTAAAATTATGGGAGAGAGTAATTGAGCATATGTTATGATGTGATACAAGTTTCTCACAATTTGGTTTCATGCCGTAGATCTACTATGGATGCTACATTTGTTAAGGGGTTTGATGGAGAAGCATAGAGAAAGTAAGGAGGATCTACATATGATATTTATTGATTTAGAGAAATCTCATAAAAGTTTCAAGAGATGTTCTTTGGAGAGTTCTAGAACAGAAAGGAGTTAATATTGGTTATATTCAAGTCATTAAGGTATGTATACTAGAGTCATTACTTGTGTCCAAACACAAGGAGGATTGACAAAATATTTTCCTATTTCAGTTGGATTACATCAAGGATTAGCTTTAATCCCTTATCTATTTACTTCAGTTATGTATATTCTTACTAGGCATTTATAAGAAGATGTACCTTGGTGTATGATTTTTCTTGATGATATTCTTCTTGTTGACAAGACTAGAGAGGGAGTCCAATAGAAACTTAAATTATGGAGGCCAACTCTAGAGTCTAAAGGTTTTTGTTTAAGTAGATCTAAAATTGAATATATGGAGTGTAATTTTAGTTGTAGAAGTTCTAGTGGTAGTGTTGTGACATTAGGTGAACAAGTCATTAATAATTTTGAGTGTTTCATATATTTAAGCTCTATTATTCAAAATGATGGTTAAATAGATAGAGATGTTATTAGTAGAATTCAAGTTGGATGGTTGAAGTGGAGGAATGCATCTGGCCTATTGTGTGATAGAAAAGTTCCACTTAAACTCAAAAGTGGAGGAATGCATCCTGCAATGACTTATGGTGCAGAATGCTGGCCAATAAAAGTGAACCATAAGACTAAGTTAAGTGTTACAGAGATGAGGATGCTCAGCTAGATGAGTGGCTTTACTCTTAGAGATAAAATGTGAAATGAGTATGTTCGAGAAAAAGTTAGAGTAGCTCCGGTGGAAAATAAGATTAGAGAGAGTCGCCTTAGATGGTTGGTATAAAGCGTGGTCGTTATGACCCTTAGGAGAGTAGATGCATTAGATTTTCCTTATGTTAAGAAAGGTAGATGTAGACCCAAAAAGACTTGGTTAAGATGTATAAAAAACTAGTATACTTGAATTAAATGAGAATTTGACACATAATAAGACACAATGGAGACGAAGGATTCATGTAGCCGACCCCACTTAGTGGGATAAAGGCTTGCTGTTGTTGTTGTTGTTGTTGTTGATTAGCATTAGGTTTAGGTTTAGGTTTTAGTTTAGGTTTTTATTTTATTTTTATTTAGGTTTAGGTTTTTCTATTTATTTTTTTATTTTACATTTGTTTTTATTTTATTTTGGTTTCTTATCTTTAGGTTTATGTTATTTAGTTTTTTATTTATTTTATTTTGGTTTAGTTTTTATTTTTTATATTATTTTATATTTCGGTTTTGGTTTAGCATTAGATTTAGGTTTAGGTTTTAGTTTAGGTTTTATTTTATTTTATATTTTTATTTTCTTTAGGTTTAAGTTTTTTTATTTATTTTGTTTTTTATTTTATTTATTTTAGGTTTATGTTTTTAGGTTTAATGGTTTAGTTTTTAGGGTTTAGGGTTTAGGGTTGTAGGTTTACCAGTGGTCAGGATTTAGGGTTTAGGGTAGGGTTTAGGGTTGGTAGGGTTTAGGGTTTAGGGTTTAGGGTGGGGTTTAGGGTTTAGTGTATGGTTAGGTTTTAAAATTTCATTAAATATGCAAACCCTTAGGTTTATTTAATTTAATTTTTATTTAATTTTTATTTTATTTTATTTTATTTTAGGTATATTTTAGTTTATTTTAGGTTTAGTTTTTATTTTATTTAGGTTTTTAATTTTTTTCAGTTTAGTTTAGTTTTTAATTTATTCCATTTTATTTTAGTTTTTATTATTTATTTTATTCTTTTTGTGCAGTTTAGGTTTAGGTTTAAGTTTTAGAATATGTTTTATTTTTTATTATTATTTTTTTGGTTTAAGTTTATTTATTTATTTTTACTTTAGGTTTATTTGGTTTAGGTCAGGTTTAGCTGGGTAGTTTTTAGGAGTTTAGGGTGGATGGTAGGCCCAGGGTTTAGGCCCAGAGTTTAGGGTGTTAGGTTATAGGTTTTATTTGGTTTAGGTTTAGGTTTTTAGCTTTTTAGGGTTTAGGGTTTAGGGTTAGTTTAGGGTTTAAGGTTTATGGTTTAGGGTTTAGTGTTTAAGGTTTAGAGTTTAGGGTTAAGGATTTACGGTTTAGGGTTTAGTGTTTAAGTTTAGGGTTTTTAGGGTTTAGGGTTTAGGATTTAGGGTTTTTTTTTAAATTAAGTAAATTGGTAGGTTTAGGTTTATTTAGTGTATTTTCTATTTTTATTTATGTTTATATTTTATTTAACTTAGTTTATTTATTTTATGTTTTATTATTTTAGTTTAGGTTTTTTATTTTAATTTTTTTTTAGGTTTAAGTTTAGGTTTATGTATATTTTTTTAGTTTAATTTTACTTTTATTTTATTTTTTAGATTTAAGATTTATTTATATTTTTAGGTTTCGATTTAGGTTTTTATTTTTTTAATTTTAGGTTTAGGTTTTAGGTTTTTATTTTAGGTTTTATTTTTTAGTTTAGGTTTAGGTTTATTTTTAGTTTGTTTTGCTTTATTGACTTTAGGTTTAGGTTTATGTTTAGGTTTATTTATTTTAAGTTATTTTTTATTAGTTTAGGTTTAGGTTTATTTTATTTTTATGATAGGTTTTAATTTTTTTTAGTTTAGGGTTTAGGTTTTATTTATAGGTTTATTGTTTAGGTTTAGGTTTTTATTTAGTTTATATTTTATTTTATTTTTTTTTTTACATTTAGGTTTTATTTTATTTAGGTTTTTTTATTTTTAAGTTCATTTCACCTTTTAGTTTAGTTTGGTTTTTATTTATTTTATTTTAATTTAGTTTTATTTTATTTTTAAGCTTAGGTTTAGATTTATGTTTAGGTTTAGGTTTCGATTTTAATTTAGGTTTTTGTTTTATTTTTATGATTTTATTTTATTTAGGTTTAGGTTTCTTTATTTATTTAAATTTTAAGTTTTATTTAGTTTAGATTTAGATATTTAGGTTTTTAGTTTTTATGGTTTAGGGTTTAGGGTTTAGTGTTTAGGCTTAGGGTTTGGGGTTTAGTGCTTAGGGTTTAGAGTTGTATGTTTTTGGGTTTAGGGTTTAGAGTTTAGTGTTTGGGTTTAGGGTTTTAGGGTTTAGGGTTCTGGATTTACGGCATAGCGGTTAGGTTTAGGGTTTAGGGTTGTAGGATTTTAGGATATAGGGCTTAGGGTTTAGTGCTTAGGGTTTAAGCTTTATCTTTAGGGTATAGGGTTTAGGGTTTAGGGTTAGTTTTGGGTTTAGGGTTTACGGTTTAGGGTTTAGGGTTAGTTTAGGGTTTAGGGTTTAGGGTTTAGGTTTAGGTTTAGGTTTAAGTTTAGGTTTAGTTTAAGTTTTTAGTTTATAGTTTAGGGTTTAGTTTAGGGTTTAGGATTTTTAGGGTTTAGGGTTTATGGTTTATGGTTTAGGTTTTAGGTTTAGGGTTTTTGGTTTTTTTTAACAAGGAACAAATTTAGAGTCAACATTTCTTATTTTGATTTCATTAACCATGTAACACACCAAATTTTCTAAGGGACAAGTGACGACATAGATAAAAATGAGCATGCATATAGAAAATCAAAAACCCAGGATAACTAGAAACGTCTCTACTATGAAGACATATTTCCATAAGTAGTAGATCAGAAAGGTCATTCTTCAATTTCTCTAGTTCCCATCAAGATCACCCCGGCCACTCAAGTAGCGGGAACCACCATCATATCATCGATCTCTCCCTCTGCTACCACCACGATTATAACTTTCATCATTCTTCCCACCTCCATAACCACCACTTGCTTTCGACCACATCCATTACTGGTGCCTCTAGATCCCCACCACTATGATAGCTCTCTCTACTATAGACAGTTCCATAAGAGTAGCTTATTCTTTAATGTCTCAGGTTATCAAAGCCACCCCTTTGATTAGCGGGATCTTCATATCTTGATCATTCCCTCCATCACTCCTCTCGCTTCCATAACCACCACGGATCTGACCACCACCTTCATATCCACACCTCATCCCCACCACTATGATAACTTTGCCTCCCTTCACCTCCACCGCTAGATGGTAGTCGGTTGGCATGATGTTCCCTCAAGGTTCTTATTTTAGGGTTTAAGTTTAGGTTTGGGTTTATTAGGTTTTAGGGTTTAAGTTTATTTTCTAGTTTATTTAGTTACTTTAGGTTTAGGTATAGGGTTTGGGGTTTAAGGTTTAGGATTAGGGTTTATGGTTTAGGGTTTAGGATTTTATGTTTTATGCTTTTAAGGTTTAGGGTTTAGAGTTAGGGTTTAGGTTTTAGTGTTCAGGTTTTAGGGTTTAGGGTTAGTTTAGGGTTTAGAGTTCAGGGTTTAGGGTTTATGGTTTAGGGTTTAGGTTTTTAGAGTTTAGGGTTTAGGGGTTAGGGTTTAAGGTTTAGGGTTTAGGGTTTAGGTTTAGGGTTTAGGGTTTAGGATTTAGGGTTTAGGGTTTCGGGTTTAGGATTTAGGATTTTAGGGTTTAGGGTTTAGGGTTTAGGATTTAGAGTTTTGGGTTTAGGGTTTAGGGTTGTAGATTTAGGGTTTAGGATTTATAGTTAGTTTTAGGGTTTAGGGTTTATGGTTAAGGTTTTTATTTATTTATTTATTTTTTATTTCTTTATTTTTTTTTCTTTAAATTAAGTAAATTGGTATGTTTTGGTTTATTTGGTTTATTTAATTTATTTTATATTTATTTTAATTTATTTTATTTTTTATTTTTATTTATGTTTATTTTTGTTTTTATTTAGTTTAGTTTATTTACTTGATGTTTATTCATTTTAGTTTAGGTTTTTTAGTTTAGTTTCTTTAGGTTTAGGTTTAGGTTTATGTATATTTTTTAGTTTAGTTTTATTTTTATTTTATTTTTTAGGTTTCAGTTTTATTTTAAATTTTTAGGTTTAGGTTTAGGTTTTTATTTTATTTTTTTAGGTTTAGGTTTTAGGTTTTTACTTTAGGTTCATTTTTAGATCTTATTTTTTTGTTTAGGTTTATGTTTATTTTTAGTTTATTTTATTTTATTTAGTTTAGGTTTAGGTTTAGGTTAGGTTTAGGTTTTATTTATTTTATTTAAATTTATTTTAGTTTAGTTTTAGACTTATTTTATTTTTATTTTAGGTTTAGTTTTTTTTAGCTTAGGGTTTAGGTTTTTTTATTTTAGGTTTTATTTTTAGGTTTATTTTTTTAGGTTTATGTTTTTATTTAGTTTTTTATTTTATTTTATTTTAGGTTTAATTTTTATTTTATTTAGGTTTTTTATTTAGATTAGTTTAAGTTTTTATTTATTTTATTGTAGTTTAGTTTTTTTAAATTTTTTTTAGGTTTAGGTTTAGGTTTTAGTTTTAATTTATTATATTTTTTATTTTATTTTGGTTAGGTTTTTTATTTATTTTATTTTTATGTTTTATTTAGTTTAGGTTTAGCTTTTAAGCTTTTTAGGGTTTAGGGTTAGTTTAGGGTTTTGGAATTTTTTTAGGAAAATTAAGGGAATTTTATTGCCACAAAGAAAAGTACAAAGTCCTTAGAGGGGTAAATCTCTAAATTAATGCTCAAAGATCAACTATAATTCCTAAAACACAATAATCTAAGAAAAAATATAAAACAAACAAATTAGCAACAACAATTGATCCATGTGCGCAACAGCAACATCCACTAGGTCCTTTTGATACCAGAAGATCCACGCAAGATTCTCCCAACCTATAAAAGAAATCTACAACATACTACAATTAAGTATAAAGTATAAGAGAACAAAAGTAAAGAAAAGGCTCGGCTCGATTACAATCTTCTTAAGGAAGACATGTAAGCATCCAAACTTCAAGAAGGGTTACAATTACATATAGCTACTTAAAAGAATATAGAAAGGGAAACATCAAGGCCATCATTGCTAACATACCTCTTGTAGCCCATCATCCCAAGTCCATCATCCTACAAGGCTGCAAACTCCTTCGAGCAGTAGACATAATAGCCAACCATAAAGCCACCAAAATAAATATGCCCAATAAGGCAGAAAATCAACCAATCATCAGGGACAACAATAGTATAGTAGAAAAACCACCAAAGCCACCACCAAAGAGGAATAGTAACATCAAAGGGAGTAAGCATCATGGCCTTAACAACACAAACCAGAAAAAACCTAGACTAAAAACAAAAAACACAAGAGCTCATGTCCTCCATAAGCAAACAGGAAAGGCATCAAGGTTGTCACCCAATCTAGAAAAAGGGAAGCAGTAGCAACCAAGAGAAGAGAACCATAGTAGGAGCAAGTGAACCAGCATGTCACCAATAGAGCAAGAAAGAAAGGACAAAACATCCATCGATCCAACCAACCCAGCTTAGCTAGCCAACATAGCCTCCTACCAACCACCACAGTAGTAGAAAATTCAAATCAATGAAAAGACCAACAACATCCATCATGCAAAAACCACCCAAGACAACCAGCAAAAGGGTAGAAGCAAACAACAACATCCACCAAACCCAACCAAAGTAGTAGAAATTCTAATCCAGGTGAGGTGAATAGCCAACCAAAAACAAAATGGAGCAAATACCAGTAAGATCGACTAAAAGCCATCCATCAGGAGCAGCAGCAGTACAACAGGAACACCACCAAAGCCAATAATAAAAAAGAGCAAAAATATTAATGAGTGCAAGCATCATAACCATAGCCAAGTTAGGAACCAATACACCAAACCAAGTCACCAGATCCCAAAGAAAAATAATACCCACTAAATAGCCATCAACTAGCCAACCAAAAATAACAACAAAAGCAAAAGTAGTTGTAACCAAGAGAGGAGGACCATTATGTGAAGAGTCCAAAACCACAACCAAAAGAAACAAATCAAACTACTAACCACCAAAACCCAATCCACAAAATGGAAAAAATACAACACATAACCTCCACCTTGCCAAATCCAATCAAAATTAGACCAATAGCCCCTCCATGCCATCAACAAAATCATAGCCAACCACGACCACGACCAATAACCCATAGCCAACCACAGACCCACACCACATAGAAAATCCAACTCATTTAAGGAAGCAACTAGCTTAGAATATGGAAAATCCCATACAAAAAATAGTAGGAAAAGCCACCAGCCCAATGAAAGTAAACAAAAACAACCAAGTAACAATACTCATCGAGCCAGACAAACAGCATCCCCCAGGTTAAAAAAAACCTAAACAACCTAGGCAAAATAATAGGAACCCGTAGCAACCTCAAACCTAAAGAAGAGGCCAATTAACAAAACCTTGGGCTTCTTTCTTTCCATGGCCTAAGATAAGGGATCCTCAACTCCATTTATTATTAGGAGTACTTATCTAAGAGCATCATGATCTATTCTTAAACAATCCCAGTATATATTACAAAATCTTGGTGGTCTTCTATTTCTCATTTAAGCTTTGCAAATGATTTCATTATTTAGCAATGCTTCTATTCATCATATCAAGAATCTCAAGTTTTTAAATAAATTTAGAGAAAGTGGTATATCTATCAATGATAATAAAAGTTATTTTATTACTTCTTTAAGCATCTCCAATAATAAAATTAATTAAATCATCCATATCACTGAATTTAAACATCAACACCTTCCTCTTAAGTACTTGGGTGCTCCTCTTTTTAAATGTTTGAAATGATCCCATTTCTTTTATGAGTTAATTCAATCAATTTTAAATAAAATTTCTATTTAGAAATTTCATTTACTTTCCTTTGGTGGTAGGATCACTATTCTTACAAGCACTCTCAATTCAATGCTCTTTATTTGATTCAAATATCCCCACTAATGCTACTCTTAGAGAATTGATCACTTAATAATTTTTTTGGGGATCCCATAATTCTCTAAAAGTATGCATTGGACTTCCGGCATAAATGTTGCATTTGAATTTTAAAGATTCATGAAGCTATAAATGCCTTCTATAAGCTCATGAAATTTTAGAAAGAATGATATCCTTTGGCTAATTTTATGATGAAAAATATTTCCAAGGTAAACACCCTCTTATATGCTTATAAATTTGACTCTCTTGTTTGGAAAGGCTTTGCTCCATTAAATGGGTTCTGAACTAAGATGTTGGGGTATTCATTCAGTTCTTCTTTCTTTTAGCAGACAATTGGATTGGTGGCTCTATTGACTTATTTTTATCTAGTATCAAAGTTAACTCTTTACATAACAACACTTGGAATGAAAATAAACTTGACAATTATATCCTTATTTTCTTTAGATAACTTTAGAAATATCCTTATTTTCTCTAAATTACCAAATTCTCTTTAAATTCTTACAATGGTGATTTTGTTCTAAAATTTGGAATTTTATTAGAGATAAACAAAACTTCTAATGTTTTCATTAAACTTTGGAACAATATCATTCCCATTCTTAGATTTTAGCTTGGAGGATTTTGAATAACTTTACTCTTGTGGACATTTGCTAGGAATAAAGGTTTTATTTTCCTTCAAAGTGTTATTGTTGCTTTCATATTGAAAATGTTAATCATGTTTTGTCATAGTATTGCTTCTAAATTATGGTTATGATAAGATGATTAATTTAATACCAACTACTTTCATGGTCTCTTTCCATATATCAACTTCTTCAAGTTTGTTTCAAAAAAACTATGAAAGGTCATATCAAAGTTCTATTGCTATTATCCTTATCGATTCATCATGCATAGAAATGATGCTTAATATTTAGTCTTCTGAGCCATAAAGGATCCACAGCTAGAACCAAAGAAATTCAAGCTAATGCCAATCTTACTAGTAACATTCATTTTACCATAAATTTATGGCAAAATTGGGTATCATTGCATGTTGACTCTTTTAAAGAGTAGATTTTATTGGATCCCCAAAGAAAATTTGATTAAAGTTATCGATGGTTCTATTTCTTCAAATAAATATGGTTGTGTGGTATTCTTGAATTCTAAAGGTATATTGCATTTGTGTTTTATATCCTTTCAAAGATATTATCTATGTTAATCTTATGGATGCCAATAAAACTATTGAAATTTATTTAATAAAGGCCTCAACAGAGAAGTTGATGATTTTCTTTAAATGCTATACTCTAATATAATAGGAAGTGTTGATTTATTTTTTCTTCTCAATCATACTAAAATTATTCTTTGTAAAGTTTGTTATAAAATTTCTCATATCCTATGTGAAGGTAATGCTTATGATGATTTCTTGACTACTTTAGGTGCCAACATAACTGATTTCACTTTATTTGACAATCAAAATTTATCTAAACTTTTATGGGGTTTGGTCAATCTGGATAACACTAGATTACCTTATCTCAGCTTATAATTTTCTTGGTTTGGTTTTTTCTATTAGTTTTTGATGAGCCACTCCTTTTGGTTCCCCTTTGTTAAACCCCCTTTTAGTTGTGGGCATTTTCTTATTTTCACTCTTGAGCCTAAACCAAGCATTATTAATACAATTTTTAATAAGAATGATAAATTTATCAAAAAACCTAAATAAATTCAGAATATTGATAAGGAAATCCCAAAAGATATTGTCAAAAGCTTTGGTAATATCTAATTTGAACAGAATATTGCCACCTCTAGTCTTAGCATCTAAATTATGAATTAATTTTTGAGCAAGTAGAATATTATTAGAAATAGATCTACCTCTAACAAAACTAGTTTAGTGTAGAGAATAATCCTATGAAGTAATGGACTGAGCTTGTTGGTTAGAATTTTGGAAATAAGCTTATTGAAGAAAGTGCAAAGACTAATAGGTCTAACATCACTCCAATTTTTTGGATTATCTTTTTTAGGTATGAGAATAATAGAAGTGCTAGAAAAATATCTAGGAAAAAAATTACCATTAAAAAAAATCAATCACAACCCCAACCAAAACATTTTTAATAATAAAATAGCATTTTTGAAAAAATTGGGTAGTGAAACCCTCCAGACTAGCAACATAATCTATGTTCATGCTATTAAGAACTTTAAAAATTTCCTCTTAATTAGGTACAATAGTAAGAAATCATTATCATCATTATTTATAATAGAAGGAATCAAGTGTGATTTAGAAATAACAACTCTTATTAAGCACATTTCTAAAGTAATTAATGGTTGAATCCTTAATATCATTACTCTCCATAATCCAATCTCCATTATCATCTTTAATTTTTTGAATATTATTTAAAGCTTTCTTTTTATTAAATAAAGCATGGAAATATCTAGTATTTTTGTCCCCATCTGCAATATGTTTGCTAGTAGCTTTTTGGTGCCAATAAGCTTCTTCCATATTTTAAAAATTTACAAGTTTATCTTTCACCTCAGTCAAGTCCTTAATCTTAGTAGGATTAGACATAATAGAGACTTCAAGATCACAAAATAATTTTTTTATTTCTTTGATATTAGGAAAAATGTTTTTAAACCAATGCTTATTCCACAAACCCAGATTTCATTTAAGTCTTTTAAACTTAAACCAAATTCTATTCATCCTGAAAATTGAATTGTCAAGATGTAAGGGAGCTTTCCAATTGTTAGCCACAACATTAAAGAAATTAATATGCGGAATCCACATGTTCTAAAATCTAAAATGAGAGAAATTTTTTAATCTATTAGAGTTATGTTTAATAGAAACCAAAAGAGAAGCATAATCTGATAAGGTTCTGGTTAAATGATTGACAGAAGTAATAGGCCATTGAGTAATCCAGTATTAAAAGAATGGTTCAACCTTTAGGAGTTTTGCCAAGTAAAATTTGAAACCTTAAAGCCAATATCAAACAAATCGCAATGAAGGATCATATTGGAAAATTCTTCCATGGAAGGAATATTAGGAGAGCAACCACCGCTTCATTAAGAAGAGAATAAAATAGTGTTGAAATGCCTACCAATAAACGAATGTTTATTGACAGAGGTAGCAAAATTCCTTAAATTTTCCTAAAGAAGATTTCTACCATATCTACTATAAGATGCATAGAAAAAAGAGCCCAAAATAGAATTGTCACCATAAGATATATGAGCATTAACAACTTATTGAAAATCATCAATAATAGAAGCCTCCACAAAATTATTCCAAAAACACCAAATTTTATTACTAACATTAGAGAAAAATTTATTGAAACTGATCATTTTAGCAACATGTTTAATTTTGTTTGCATAAATAAGAGGCTCCAAAACAATAAGTAAAAAAATATTATGAAGATGACAAAGGTTTCTAATATAGTTACAAATATAGAGGGTACTGATCCCTCTAACATTTTAAACAAGAAAATTAAACATAAGTAGAAAAAGGGGTTAAAAAAAGGTTAATTAAGAGAGGAGATAGAGGCCACAGTAGGTCTAGTGTTTTTGGACAATTTGGGAGGGAAGTTTTTAACATTTTTTTCTTTTTAGCACTTGGATACCATTAGATTTTCTCATAGAATCATCATCTGAGAATAATTTAGAAACATTTGTCATAGATTTAGTGGAAGTCTACTAAATAGAATTGAGTTCTCCTTCTTCCAAGCCATTAGAACTTTTTAAAGGCAAATGAGCATCGGGTATAGCAAGCGACGGAGCCAAAATAGAATTATTTGAAAGGCAAGTGTGAACATCAAGCCCTTCTTCTTGAATACCCAGATTATTAGACAAAACCAAATCTTTTTGAGAATATAAATCATCCTGAACTAAAGTAAAGTCAGGTATTTCAAATTGAATATCATGAGAAACCAAAGCCATATTCTCCATTGAATTCGAATGATGCAAACATTGATATCATCATTAATATTTTCAATTAAAGCTATATTTTCATCAATCAAAATTGGTAAGGATGTGGGGATCGACTCAGAGGAAAAAGAATCATCATCCAAAAATTTAGAGAAATTATTAGTTTCCACATTAGAAACCTTCAATTGCATAGAAGAAATAAGTGGTAAAATAAGATTATTAGGAACATTCAATGAATCATTATTTTTCTGAATTAACTTTTTGATATTTAACAGTGGTCGGCCTAGTGTTAGGAATAATAGTTTCCTTAATAGGAATTTTCTTTTTTATGTGAGGATGCAAAATGAAACATTCAGAATTAATGTGCCTGTGGAATTTACAATGAGAACAAAAAATAGTGAAATTTTTAAAATTGACTTTTTACATATAACCGTAATTTTTAGATCCCAACCAGATTCCTTTGGGTTGTTTCTTAGTAATGTTTAATTCAACAAGGATTTAAGCCACAGAAGGTTGAGATTTCATAGCCATTGCCTGATCAATTTGCAACAGCTGACCAAATAAAGCACCCACAGTAAAAAGGAATTGATGATTAATGAATTGAATTCGCATATTGGGAAGAGAAATCCTAACCAAATGATTGGGGATTCTTCCCTAATATCAAATAGTGGAATCCATTTCAGCAACCTCATTTGGCAATTGAAAGAAAAATAAGAATGATGAGGAAAAAATATAAGTAATCCAAATCATTCATTAACTAAATCAAAATGTGGTGGGGATCAGTTAAACCAATCATAAAAGCACCCAAAAATTTTAGACTACGAAAGAAAGAGCGAATGCTTTCTAGCCTAGAAGAGTAAACTTTCCAACCAAAGTAAATTCAAACAGCTAAATAAGCTTTTCAACAATCGGATTAGTGCGCATAACCATAGGCATGCCTTAAAAAGAAGTCGAAACAAGTTCAAGGGACTCACTAGAACAGCTATCGTTACCAGTAAGGATGTCTTTGATTGATTTTAAAGTAATCGAAGCCAAGGTAGTTGATGTCCTAGTAGTATCCATTGGATCCATCGATTTCCTCCATGGAATCATCGGGGAAGATGCCAAGACATGACGTCACTCCAAGTAAAACACAAAAGCTGCTAGTGGCCAATGATTCCAGAAGGAATCTAGTGAGAATCACACTAAACAACCATCAAGTGGTGGACAGAAAGCTAAAAATGAGAGGAGAAAAGGGGAATCACCAAAGCATGAGGTCAAGGGCTCGGGCAGAGGGTGGGTTTAGGTTAAGTTTTTTATATTTTTAGTTTAGTTTATTTATTTATTTATTTTATTTATTTTAGGCTTATTTTATTATAAGTTTAGGTTTTAGGTTTTAGGGTTTAGGGTTTGGGGTTTATGGTTTAGGGTTTAGGATTTAGGGTTTAGGTTTTAGATTTTAGGGTTTAGGATTTAGTGTTTAGGGTTTTATAGATTAGGGTTTAGGGTTTAGGGTTTAGGGATTAAAGTTTAGGGTTTTTAGGGTTTAGGGTTTAGGGTTTAGGGTTTAGATTTTAGGTTTAGAGTTTAGGCTTTAGTCTAGGGTTTAGGGTTTTTGGTTTTATTTTTTAACAAAGAATAAATTCAAATTCAACATTTATTCTTTTTGATTTCATCAACCAAGTAACACACTGTTGACCTCACTTTTGGAGTGAGTTCTCAACCTCCTCCTCTTATACTTTGCAACCTTCTAGACACTATGATTTTCTTAATCATAAGAAACTTCTAAAGATTATACACTTGATCTAAGCTAGACTTAGAAGGTTAATCATAAGATTAGGCCATGCCCGGATTTAGGAAAATTACAAACCCTATTGCCTAAACCCAATCCATGTACACCTTCTTAAATTCAATTCAAATCCAAATTTCCAACCAAACCTCAAACTCAATTTCAAATCCAAATCCAAGTCCAAACTCAACTCCACAAGATTGAAACCCAAGATCAAATCCAAACTTGAAATACTTCTTAAACCCTTTAATCAACCTTCATGAACATAGCCAATATTCCATCCTATTCAATCCAAACTCAATTGATTTTCTTATAAATCAATGACACCTTCAATTATCTTCTCAAATAGAAATAAAATATAAATTTAAATAGCCAAAACCAAATCCAAAATCAAATCAA
Source organism: Cymbidium sinense (assembly GCA_021442155.1). NCBI lineage: Eukaryota > Viridiplantae > Streptophyta > Magnoliopsida > Asparagales > Orchidaceae > Cymbidium > Cymbidium sinense. The sequence goes on along the minus strand of CM038214.1, from coordinate 220,844,906 downwards.
AACCCAATTTAAACTGTTTAAGCCATTTCCTTAAACTTGGCCAAAGCCCATATAAATCAAGCCAAGATCAATAGATTTTCTCTTGAATCAATCATTCCTTCAATCTCTTATCTAGATATAAATAAAACCTACAATCATTCAATCAAACCAAAATTAACCCAAGTCAAACCCAACCTATCCCATTTGATGTAAAATATTCTAATGAACCAAAACTCATTTGAATCCAAACAAATTGCAATTGAATTTATATATCAATCTCAAATCTATATATAAACTCAAATAAGTCAAGCTAACTAAATCCAATTGGTTCACTTGACCCAATGTTGACCTACATGAACCAAAATCCAATTCAATCCAAAGTGAATTAAGCCAATCCAAACTTCATGTCATGATTGTTGATCAACCTAGGATGATCAAGTGATATAAATTGTCAAACCAAGTCAACCTAGCATGTTGACCAAGTCAACCCTTTAGCCTATATGAACCAAAACTAGCCAAATTGCAACCTAAGCCAAATCCATGAAAACCAATGATTCAAATCAACCCAAAATTAACATGTAAACATGTGATGACTTCAATTAAGCCAAACCTATCCCAATTGTCCCTCTTGACCCAAGTTGACCCAAATTGACATAAAGGGGCCAAATTAGACTAAACCAAAATTAAATTCAATTTAAATCAAACCAAAGCAAACAATCCTCTCCAAATAGTCATATGAACTTGACATAACCCTTGGTTTGACCTAATTTGACAAATTGGTTAGCCTAACCCATTTTGACCCAATTTGACCCAAATGGGTCAAATTGTGCCAAACCTAACCAATGATCTCCAAATGACATGAAATTTGGTCTAACTCACTTTTGACTCATTTCAAATCTGTTAAAATCAAATTCAATGCTAAATGATCACTCAACCCTTAGGCTACGGGTATCACATTAGACAAAACACCTATGTAAATGGTCATTTCTCTTCCTTGGCCACTTATCACTCATCAATTGGTCCAAGGCTCCAAGGACATTGTCCAAGAGGTTGGGTTGGGACCTATGACTCATGGGAAAGTGAAATTACCTCCCCTCATCCATTGGAATACTTGGCATGAAGGATCTCCACTTCCCTTCACTAGGACACCCACTTGTCCTTCATAACATCCACCTCCCATGCATTGGACAACCAAGTTAATCCACCTAAGGAGAATCCTAACAACCCCAAGCCAAGGACACCCACTTAGAGCCAAAAATCACCATGAATGAGGTGATCTTCAGACATTGCAAGGAGATAGAAAACAAAGAGGCAAAAAATATTCCTTACACACTCATTTCACTCTCTTAGAGCTTCCAAACCAACTAGCAACCATTCCCCATTGGTTTTTAAGCAAAAGCCATCAAAATCAAGTGGATTCTGGTGAGGAAGTAGTGACCATTAGTGGATAAATTATTTCTAAGTAAAGCAAGAGCCTGAACCTATTTTGAAGCTTCTTTTTACACTTAGGAGCGTGCTCGGATCATCATCACCACCGAAAATCATTCTCAGTGAGATAATTTTAAGAACCATAACCAGCCTTAGGCACTTTTGTTTGTGTCAATTTTTGCTTGGTTTTAGGAATTTCCTTTATATTACCATTGTATTTTTTTTATTTTACATCATCCCCACGGAAGTAGTGGCCATTAGTGGATAAATTATTTCTAAGTAAAGCAAGAGCCTGAACCCATTTTGAAGCTTCTTTTTACACTTAGAGCTGATCATCATCACCAGAAAATCATTCTGAGATAATTTTCAAGAACCATAAAAGCACTTTTGTTTGTGTCAATTTTTGCTTGGTTTTAGGAATTTCCTTTAGATTACCATTGTATTTTTTTTGTTTTACATCATCCCCACACATTTTGAGTGATTTCAAGCGAAGATCGCCAGAAAATCAAACCTAAAATAAAGTTTTTTATTCAATTTTTTTTACAAGAATCACAAAAATCTTTCCTAGAACAGTGTTCCTTCTAGCTCTTCTACTGGATTTCCGCTAGCCATCTGATCTATCATTCATGGAGATAGAGGGCTTAGATCATATGGATCGTGCGGCTCAGATCAGTGGATCATGTGGTTCATATCACACGGATCATTCGTGTCAATTTGGACCATTTGATCTGTGATAGACGGTCAGATCAGATTTATGCATCCTTGTTCACATTCTTGCTCATCTGCTGACGTGGCACCACGCCAGCCAGTCATACAATGCCACGTGGTACCGCATGGTCTAGTCAATTCTACACAGGCGTTGATTGGGTTATGTAAGATATTAGGGATTTTATTCTTTTAAAAATTACTTTAAAACACATGAAACTTCAAACTTTAAAAAAAATAAAATAAAATACTTAATTAAAAATTACAAATAATTGCTCGTTGGATTTATCTTTCCGAGAGGAATCCAATGAATCCAAAAGCTCCAAATTTCATTAAATATTTTGATATTTAAGAAAAATCAAATTTCATTAATTAAACCAAAAAGACACATCAGATTGATTTGAAATTTTTTAAAAATTAAAAGTGAGCTTAAAATCAACCTACCATACAAATTTCAAGTTAAAAGGATTTCTAGATTGGGAGATATTGCATTCTAAAGTTCAAATAGTTAAAATAAATTAATGGAATTTATAACAATCATGGAAATTTATTTAAATCAGTTAAAACTTTGGAAAATTATAAGAAATCATAGAAAAATTATAAAAATGTAAGTATATATTTGTTTTGAAGGTATTTCAGATGAGATCCAATTAAAATTGATCTCAATTAATTTTAAACTATAATTAAGGCTTAATTTGGATAATTAAAAAATTAATAAGCTTAATTACTCTCTAATTACCTGAGTAATTAATCCCAAACATTTTGAGGTTGATTAGTGGGATGACCTCTGCCTCCCATAATTTTCTTGGGATTTATTGCTTGGTTAATTAGGAAAATTGTTATCTTAACCTGAATTAGTTTTCTAATTAATTGAATAATTAATTAATATTCTAGATAGTAAGGAAATCATTAATTATGCTTGCTAATCATTATGAAATAGTGAATGGGCATGGCGAATTAGATTGGGTGCTCTTTCATAATCTTTTTCCTAAGTCCATTTCACTTGAACGAAAATTAATTAATTTGGGATTAATTTATGGTTTAATTCATTAATCAAATTGCTTAATTAATCAATATGAAACTATAATCACATGGAATCTTAATTAATCAATTCATTGGTAGATTTTTAGGTGTTCAATAACCTAAAGACATTTAAGGAAATTATGGTTAACCCACATGTGTGGGAAAACCATGAAAGTACTTAATTAAGTTTCTTAACTTAATTAATCACTAATTGTGAGCCAATTGGATTAGGCCTCTTTCATTTCTAAGGTTCATTATTGATTTAATTTCCAATGTATGTACATATAATGTAGGCTTATAATTACTTGATTAATTAAATTTAGGCAACATAGGTAAGGGTTAATTAATAAATTTAATGCATAACACAACCTAATTAACCCATGGAATCAACTTAATTATTTTTCATTAAACCAAATTGAATCATAAGCATGGTAATGGGTTAGGATAAGCAAAATTTCCTTCATTTATTCAAACCAAATCAAATATGAAATTGAAAGTGATAATTAAAAAGCCTTGGTTTTCTTTAAATTCTTTTATTTTATTTGATTGTACTCAGAAATTAATTTAGCTGAATGAAATCACATGTTTATGCTCATTCATTCAATTCCAATCATGTTAAAGGTTGCATGTCATTTGAAATCATACATTATTTTTTTCAAAATTAATTAAATCAAATGTTTTTCCTTTATGTCAAGCTTGCATGTGTTGATTTAATTTATAATATGTGGCTATTAATCACTATTAAAATTTTCCAAAGATTATAAATGAATGGTTACATATGCTATGAGTTCTAGTTATAAATACATAAGAGATGTATGTGACTATAGATTAAATATATGAAGTGAAGCTCCTTTCCTTTTATTCATGTATTGATTTATATAAGTGAGAATGCTAATGGGTATATAGTCTGGACATCCCGAGAATACAAGGCTTTAGTTAGCGCCAAGGAGGTCATTTGATTTACTCACTTCCCTGGTTTAACAATAGCACATACTCCATTTGATTTCATTCTTATGTATTTCAATACTAAAATTTGGATGAGGCTATAATTCATATACATAAATGATTCAATCAAATTAAATATAGTTTTTTTTGCATGATTTTCATTCTCCAAATTATGGTACATGTGTATGTATTTAAGAAAAGTGGTATATAGTCTAGACATCCTGGGAATATGAGGCTTTAGCTAGACCTAAGGAGGTCATTTGATTACCTCACTTCCCTAGTTTTATAAAGGAACGTACTTGGTTAGGTCTTTTAAGCATACATGTGTGTATTTAACTAGAGAATGGTAATCCTTCTTTTTTATTAAAAATGCATGCATTTTCAATTGTTTAAGTGATTCAATTAATTGATCATGTGATTTGGAGCTTCTTTTTTATGTTCATGCATGTAAATTTACATATGGTTTGAATGTAATGGTATATAATCTGGTCATCCCAAGAATATGAGACTTTAGCTAGCCCCAAGGAAGACCCATCCTGCCTTAAGAGTTCTTATTAGGTGATTAGGTTCATTATAGGCTAATAATTTCTATCTTTCTAGATAGTGTATCTTTTTTTAATGTTGTACTCGATCATTTCAATAAGTACCCCCTAAGATCTACATGATGTCCCACATCTCAAAAATAAACACCATAGATTTTCTTGACTCCATTGGGAGGGTTCCTCTCTCCATCTCTAGTAGCAATTATTGTCTCCAAACATTGGACTTGTATTTTATATGGGTCCTAGACTATCTTTCTTTTCATTAGCACTTAGCCTATTACATCCTTAGGCTGAGCTAGCTAGCACCCTTTAGATTTTAAGACCTTAGTCCATGTAGGTCTTAAAACCCCTATTATGTCCCCCAATCGGTAAAAAGTGTTTGACTTAACTAAAGAAGATGACTAAAAATTTAGAACCTCTTTACCATTCTCTTGGTGAGGCAAGGTTCATCTCATACTTAAGAAAATAAACTTATTGAAAAAAATATATACTTTCAAAAAGCACTTATCAAATTAAAATTCACATGATCAAAAATCTGCATTTAAAGATAACCAAACCTTATGCAACAATATCCATGATTGTTGCATGGAGGTTTTTTTCAAAATTTAAAATAAAATAATTTTTAAATCCTTTTTCCAAAGGCACATATCTCAAAATAGTAATCTCCATTCAACACACCTAAGCTTGTTGAATGAAGATTCTATTTTCAAACAAGATCGTGACATAATATTGAAATCTCATTTAGCACATCCTGCATATGCTAAGTTAGAATTTCTCTTTTCAAAAGCAGCATCACACACAAATATTCTATCTTTGAAAATCAAAAAGAAAAATATAATTGATTTCCATTTAACATACCTAAATTTTTTAAATAGAAGTCTCATTTTCAAAATCACTAAAAATTAAAACACATTTGAGTTCCATTTAACTTACCCAAATTTGTCAAATGAGGATTCCCTTTTTCAAAATCAAAAGCAAATTGGACTCTACTTAACATACCCACATTTGCTAAGTAGAGTTCCCTTTTTAAAATCACAAAAAAATCAACACACTTGAACTCCATTTGACATACCCAAATTTGTCAAATGAGAGTCCCACCTTTTCAAAATTGAAAACAAATTGAACTTTATTTAACATACCACATTTGTTAAATAGAAGTTCTCCCCTTTCAAAATAAAATAAAATAAACTCATTAAACACACTTGATCCCTACTTAACAGCCAAAATTTGTTAAGTAAGGGTCTCTATTTTTAAAATCAAATCAAAATACATCAAACACATTGGGCTTCACTTAGCATACCTAAATTTTCTAATTAAGGATCCCATTTTCAAATAAAATTCAATAAATCAAACGCATGACACACATCATCATAGACAACAAAAATGTTATCAAACATGCACTTGAATCTCATTTAGCATACATAAATTTCCCAAGTGAAGATTCCAAAATCAAATCCAAAATAAAGTCAATTGACCCTCCATTTAACATACCCAAATTTGTTAAATGAGGGTCCCAAACATAAAATCAAATTCAAATGTGAGCTAATGTAAGCATCAATTAAGAGCCTCTGTAAAACATTTGAACTCCATTCAACATAGCCAAATTTATTGAATTTGGGTTCTAAATTTAAATCAAATTCCAAGTCTCTCCTCCAAAAAAATAAAAAATTCAAAATTTCTCCAGTATTTGAACCCCATTCAGCATACCTAAATTTGTTAAATGAGGGTTCCAATTTAATAATCAAATCAAGTAAACAATTCGAGTCAATAAAATTCAAGCAAAGGTCTGATATGGTTCTCTTTCCAGCAATGCAGAGATTCCAGCCCTCATGACCATCAGTAGAGAGGAGGTGGCAGGCAAGAAGCCACTTCTTCAATTTGGCCAACAGTCTGATTCTGAGTTTCACTAACCAAAGAAGAAAAGCCATAAAAGTTCCTTCAAGATCCAATAATAAGATCAATAAGGATTTTTGAGTATGTCTTATCCATTCTAGATAAGTATGACTCAAATGATTTGAATCCTAATTCCCAAAAGAAGATAACTCTCAAAATGATAATCACAATAATTATCGTATTCCATAAAATAGTAGTACTCATGGAGTTGATGTCTTTAAGGATTCCAACTCGTGTGGAGGTACCCGCATTCCAAACTTTTGTGGTGTCACTATCGACAAACAGTTCGAATCACCATATCTAATAGAAGAAATTTTGGGAACCATAAAAGAGTAGTTAGACATCAATTATACCTCTCTTTCAGAAGATATCACTGAAGCCAATTATTGTAGTGGTAGGGTCCTACCAGTTTGATCAACACCATAAGAAGAAGCAAACTAGTCATTGGAAATAATCAAATTCTAAATCCTTCTTAAGATACACCTCATAATCCAAAATAAGGGCATCAAACTATTCTGAAGGTTAATCATAAGGTCCTAAACTATCTTGGATGGTTTCCTAGTAAGCTAAAATAATGTGTGCAACCTCACCTTCTTTAAGGAGAAATAGGAGTGTTTAATTGGAACTTAACCTAATTCTTCCTTGCTCAGTTAATGGAAACCTTCTCAAGTCTTACTCAACATAGAATATCCTTTGGAAAGAAAGACAAGCAATCCCCTCTAGAGAACACAATGTAGACAAAGTCTCAAAAAAAAGAAAAAAAAGGAGAGATACAAAAAAAATGAAACAAAAAGAGAAAAGAAAGAAAAAAAATGAAAAAAAATGAATGCAAAAAAGAAAAGAAGGGAAAGAAAGAAGAAAAAGAGAAACACGAAAGCACCAATAATACACACTGATTTAGAATTCAAAGGATAAATCATGTGTACGTGGTGTAAATTCAAAGAAAAGGAGAGAATATATATATATATATATATATATAATATATATATATATATATATATATATATATATATATATATATATATATATATATATATATATATATATATATATATATATGTATACAAAGTAAATTTTGAGTCTTTTTGACAAGTCTTTGGAGTAGATAATAGTAAAAAAAAAAGTTCTAAAAGGATAACTCATGAATGATATGACTAGAAACTTAGTGGGTATGAAGCACATTGACAACTACTATCTCATGATATTATTATAGGATTGGAAGTTAAGAGTCACCTAACATATATATATATATATATATATATATATATATATATATATATATATATATATATATATGTATGTATATATACATATATACATATTATAAGATATAAAAATTCCACTTCATCTCTTTCTTCAAGCTCGATAGAGGTTTCAACAGTTGTAGATAAACCTTCAAATGAAGTAAAAAAATCATTTTTTGCCTAGTCCACTTACTTTGTTTAAACAATTTAGAAGACTTTCGAGTAGAGGATACACTCTTTGAACTTGAGAAGAAAATTAGATCATCAACCTATGAGTTTTAAGAGATGAACCTTAGAACATAAAGGTAGTCCACCCACCCTCCCAACATCTATACTTGATAATTTAGAAAGAAAATGCAAATGACTTAGTTAGGTGATTTTTGTAGTTTAAAGATTAATTTACCTAAGACCATAATGAAGTGCCCAATACATCTCTAAATGTAGAAATTTATAAACTTAAAATTAAACCTATTGCTACTCCTACTTTGCAAACTTTTGATGCAAAAATTTGCACTAAGAAGAGATCAAAGTTTGAAGTCAACCTTATTGAAGAAGAAAGATGCTATCATGATTACCCGCCCGTCAAAAGGAAGGACATTCAAATACACACATACATCGATTCTGAAGATTTCAGTTAGGCATGTCTTGAAGATGAATCCACATTACCTATTTCAAATTTGATAGCAGACATAGACTCTACATATGTAGTCTCCTCATTCAAGGATGTGTTGAATGATGATATAGAATGAGTGGTCATTTGCATTTATAATTCCCATTGGAATTTACAACTATAAGGTCATGTCTTTCTTTGGTTACTAGGGTTAAAGGAAAAGGAAGACCAACTTTATGAAATGAGTAGTTGTCTTTGATTGGTTATGACACTACAACTTGAAGTTGAATCCCATAAAGCATCATGGGATAATAAAGATTGATCTCAAAGAGATTAAAGTTACATTAGAGATGCAGCCTCCAAGATTCTACTTAATAGGAGAAAGATTTCATTTAACGTTGAATATAGATGGTTTAAACTCTTTCAAAGTTAGTCTATCTTAAAACCTTTTAAATCATAATTCTACTTTCGATCGTTGAAAGGCATACCTTAGTGCTTCAAAGGATGAAAAGTAGTTTAAACCATTGTGATAGGGGAGTGCCTAATGCTTCCAATCAACTAGCTCAATTTAAAGAAATACTATCCTTAAAATAATGTTTGAAAATAATTATCATCAATAAAGATCCTATCTTTCCATTTATCAAACCCCGTCTTCATTGGAAGCATTATTTGTTTATTTTTGAATATGTCATGATGTGTTTAGGATAGGTGTAAGATAACCCAAGTGACATCCTATCCTTCATCAACACAAACACAATCTACACATGATTCTTCGGGGCTATTAGGAGGCATCCTACTTTGACTAGTTCAATTAAGTTAGGTCTAAGAGAACACGAGCAACATTCTTTCTTGGTGGAGTCACATTGCTCCTCTAGCACCATTTCATCTATTCTTTAATGTGTTTAGGGTAGGTGTAAGGAACCCAAGCGACATCATATCCTTCATCAACACAACACAAACACAAACTACACACACTCACATGAACAAATACACATCTTTTATCTTGGGCTACATTGATGAGGGATAACGCCCCCCATGACCCTTACTTATTAACTACTCTAGGTCGGGTTGACGTGTTACCTTGCTAGTGAATCACCCAAGTGGTCACTTATTCAGGAAGACATAAGTTTGCTATGCTTTGCTTTCTACCTTAATCGCTACACACTGATGAGTACCTTGTTAGCATGGTAGGCCTTACTACGTAGTTGGCAAGCTACCCTCAAATTGGCTCCATTTAAGAAGATATAAGTCTGCTACACCTTGTACTTAAAATAGCCATCATGAACTGACTTGGTTAAGTATATCTGACAAATACACACACACATCTTTTGACTCGGGCTACTTTGATGTGGGATAACGCCCCCTGCGGAACTCACTCATTAGCTGCTCTAGGTCAGACTAATGTGATACCCCACTAGTGCATCACTCTAGTGGTACGTTGTTTAGGAGGATGTAAGTCTACTATGCTTTCCTTCCTGACTTGGCCATTGCACACCGATGAGTGCCTTGTTAGCATGGTAAGCCTTCAGGCATGGTCGGTAAACTACCTTCATGTTGGCTTCATTCAAGAGGATATATGTCTACTATATTCTTTCTTCTTGGACTACCCATCATGAAATGACTTGGTCTTGTAGTGGATTAGGGTAAGGCCCCTAGTGGCACCTTTATTCCTGATTACTTCAAGTCTGAGTCAAGTCCTTCTTTATGACTCCTTACTTAATAGTCAACCTTAGGTTGGGTTTGACTTGTTATGCTATTAATGGGTCACCCCAGCAGTTTTTCCTCACTTTGAAAGATGTAAGTTTTCTATGCTTTCTTCTTAAGTACAGCTGTTACACACCGACGAGCAGCCCTAGGTCAGATAGCACCTGTCAAGCCATTGGTAGACTATCGCAACAATCAGTTCCACTTTAGGTAGATATAAGTCTAAATGCCTTCTTCTTAGACTAATTATCACACATCGATTGGCACCTTAGGTTGGTTGGTGTTTACTATGCTGACAGCGACCCGCTCGGTGGATACACCACTCATGATAGATGTAAGTCTACTATGCTTTCTCCTTGAGTTGGCCACTATACACTTATAAGCTTTCTTATTTATAAGTTCTAGGATAAAGCCCCTAGTGGTACCTCCCCTATGGGCACTCTATTTGGATCATGTCCTTTGCGACCTCATTTAGATACTACCCAGGTTACTACTGGATTGGATAATCCCCATTTCCTAATAACCACCCCTGTGGTTGGAGATTCTATTTCATGGATGCATAGATTCTCCCTTGGTCCAGTAAATCTAAGATATGTCTAGGCCTAAATAGTCCCTTTTTAGTGTGCTCCCTTGCACACCAAGAGGGTCTACAATAAGAAATAATATATATATATATATATATATATATATATATATATATATATATATATATATATATATATATATATATATATATATATATATATTCTTGTAGATTAGGAATTAACGACCTCAGCGGCACCTTTCCCAAGCAGGCATCCTATCTTTAGGGTAATGTTAGCAAACCTCCCTATAGGAATCGCCTGACTACTCATGAGTTGAGATAAGTTTTCCATGGCACTCTCTCAATAGTCACCCTTATGTCAGGTTCAATCTATTATGCCACCAACAGGTTATCTTGGCAGTCATCCTTGCTTTGAAAGATGTAAGTCTGTTATGCATTTTTTCCAACACAACCGTTGCACACTGACGGGCTGCCCTAGGTTGAGTTCAATTTATTGTGCATCCAATGGGTCACCCTAGTGATTGTTCCTTCCTTTAAATATGTAAGTCTGCTATGCTTTATCTAGCAAATCCATTGTACACCAAAAAGGCACCCCTTAGGTCAGATAGTCCTATCCTTCGGCACGTAAACAACTCATTTGGATCAATAAATATGAGATAAGCTAAGGACGACATAGCCCCTTCTTAGTGTGGTCCATCACACACTGATGGGTCCATCAAATAAAATTAAAGCAAATGAAAACAAACTAAATATAATTAAAATAAATTAATAAATTAATGAAATTAATCTTGACTACTTTTGAGTTGACATAAGTCCCCCAACAGCATCACTTAGTAGTCGCCCCAAGGTCGGGTTTGATTTATTGTGATCCAACAGATCACCCCAGTAGTTGATCCCTACTTTGAAAGATGTAAGTCTACTACACTTTCTTCCTAAGCCATTACACCAATAAAAACCCAGGTTAGATAGTCCTACCTTGTGGCTAGTAGACAATCCCTTTGGATTTGTAAATTTGAGATAGGTTAAGGCCGACATAGCCCCTTCTAATTTGATCAATCACAAACTAACATGGTCCATGATAAACTAAATTTGAAACCAACTTTCCTAATGGAGTCAATTTAAAACATATCAAACAAACTAAACTTCTCCTTAGCGAGACGCAAATTAAATTAATCTCCTTAGTGGGGCCATAAGAAATATCATCAAACTTTTATGCCCAGCGGATCCTGAACCTGCTTCCCCTGTCAAAGGCTCACATTCCTAATTTCTAGCAGATTATAGATTCTTATCCCGAGAGGATACACACCCAAACAAATCATATTCACAATCAAACTCAAATTCTTATCCTCATAGCTTGAACTGCTTCCTAGGAAGAAGGTTCACATACTCAATCCCCCGTAGATTCCATCTAGCTCTCTTAAGCCCTTAGCATAATGAGAGTTGCTTTGCACTAAGATTGTAATTCTATCTACCTTTCAAGTTTAGGTATAGATTATTTTCATTAGTGTTTGCAGTCTTTTGGATGTTGTTGATCATCTCGATCAATGCTAATACGTGTGGTGTGCCTTGTTAGTTACACCACACCTATTGGGCATCCTTTTACTGACCTCACTATTGGAGTGAGTTCTCAACCTCTTTTTAGACCTAGAAACCTTCTAGAAACTAAGGTTTCCTTGGTCATAAGCCACTTCTATAGAGTAGGTGAACACTTAACCAAAGCCTATAGACTTAGAAGGGTTAATCATAAGATTAGGCATGCCTTAGGGACTTAGGAAATTAACCTAATCTATAGCCTAAACCCAATCCATGTACACCTTCTTAAATTCAATTCAAATCCAAATTTTGAGCCAAACCTCAAACTCAATTTCAAATCCAAATCCAATCTAAACTCAATTCCAAATGATTGGAACCCAAGATCAAATCCAAACTTGAAATCCTTCTTAAGCCCTTTAATTAACCTTCATAAGGTTATCCAAATTTCTATCCAATTCAATCCAAACACAATTGATTATCTTTTCAATTATCTTCTCAATTTTTATATTATTTTTTTAGGTTTAGGTTATAGGTAGTTATTTTAGGTTTTATTTTTTAGTTTCGGCTTAGGTTTATTTTTAGCTTATTTTATTTTATTTAGTTTTGGTTTAAGTTTAGGTATATTTTCATTTTGGTTTATGTTTGGGTTTTGTTTATTTAGTTTTGCTTATTTTAGTTTAAGTTTCAGTTTATTTTATTTTGTTTATTTTATTTTTATTTAAGGTTTTGGTTTATCATACTTTAGGCTTTATGTATTATTTTTTATTTACTTTTAGGTTTATTTCTAATGTTTAGGTTTTTATTTAGTTTTCAATTTATTTTATATTAGGTTTATTTTTTTATTTTAGGTTTAATTTAAATTTTATTGATGTTTTTATTTTAGGTTTATTTTATTTTTTAGTTTAGTTTAGGTTTTATTTAATTTATAGATTTTAATATCCATTTTATTTTATTTTTTTAGCTAGTTTAGGAAGTTAGTTTAGGTTTTATTTTATTTAGATTTAGGAGGGTTTATGGAGGGTATGGAAGGTTAGGGTTTAGGGAGGAAGGGTTTAGTTTAAGAGGAGGGTTTTAGGATGGATAGATTTAGGTGGTTCCCATGTTAGAGTGGTTTTATAAGAAGGGAGTGATAGGGTTAGAGGGTGATGGAGTTTAGGGTCAAAGATTGTAGGGTTTAGGGTGTAGGGTTTAGGTTATGGTAGGGTTTAGGGTCAGGGTTTAGGTTTTAAAGTTTGTTTGGAGTTGGGTTTTTAGGGTAGAGAGATTTAGTGTAGTTTAGATTTAGAGGGTTTAGTGTATGGTCAGTTAGGTTTAGAATTTCCAAAATAAATAGCAAACCCAGAGGTAGTTTATTTTAGTTTATTTTTTATTTATTTTTATATTATAATATTTAGATTTATTTCTTTTTATTTAGTTTAGTTTATTTATTTTAGGATTACTTATTTGTTTTAGGTTTTTTTTATCTTAGTTTAATTTTTAGCTTTAGGTTTAGGTCTATTTTTTAGTTCAGTTTTATTTTTATTTTATTTTTTATGTTTAGGTTTTATGTTTTATTATTAGGTTTAGTTTTAGGTTTTTTTTTTAAGGTTTAGGTTATAGGTTGTTATTTGAGGTTTTCTTTTTTAGTTTAGGCTTAGGTTTATTTTTACCTTCTTTTATTTTATTTAGTTTAGGTTTAAGTTTAGGTCTAGGTTTAGTTTTATTTATTTTTCATTTAGTTTGGAGATTTTTGTTTTATTTTATTTTATTTTAGGTTTGGTTTAGTTTAGGGTTTATTTGATTTACTTTTAGTTTTATTTTAAGGTTTATGATTTATAGTTTCAATTTATTTTATATTTTTATTTTATTTAGTTTATTTATTTAGGTCTTTAATTTTAGCTTTATTTTATTTATAGTTTAGGTTATTTATTTTATTTTAGTTTAGTTTTATCAACATTTATTTTATTTTAGCTTTAGCTTTATGTTAGGTTTTTAGGTTTTATTTTATTTATAGGTTTTTATGGTTTAGGGAGGGTTTAGGGTAGAGGGTTTAGGGTAGGGTTTAATGGGAGGTTTAGGTTTAGGGATTAGGGTTTAACTTTAGGTTTAAGGTTTAGGTTTTAGTTTAAGGTTTATGATTTAGGGGTTAAGGTTTTTGTTATAACAAAGTTTAGGGTTTAGGGATTAGGGTTTAAGGTTTAGGCTCTAGGGTTTAGGGTTTTGGGTTTTGGGCTTAGGGTTTAGGGTTTTAAGGTTTAGGGTTTAGGGTTTAGGGTTATTTTTTAGGGTTTAGGGCTTTTAGAGTTTAGGATTTGAGGTTTAGGATTTAGGTTTTTGCTTTTAGGGTTAGGGTTCAAAATTTAGTTTAGGGTTTCTAGTTTTTGGTATTTGGCTTTTTAATAGAGAACAAATTCAGATTCAATATTTCTTCTTTTCGATTTCATCAACCAAGTAACACACTAAGTTTTCTAAGATAAAAATAATGACATAGATAAAAAATGAGCACGTATAGAGAAAATCCAAACCCCTATATAACTAGAATTGTCTCTACTATAATGACATAGTTCCACAAGCAGTAGATAAGATCACCATTCTTCGCCTAGCTCCCATGAACCAACCGACCTCTCAGTAGCAGTATCCACCATCATATCCTCGATCTCTCCCTCCGCCACCACCATGGTTGTAACCTCCATCACTCCTCTCACCTCCATAACCACCACTACTCCGACCACCACCTCCATATCTACCAGCACCTCCAGATCCCCCACCACCACTGTGATAACCAATGCCTCCGCCTTCAAATCAACCACTAGATCTAGACTGAGCCTACTTGACAGTGATGTTCCTGCCATCAAGGTTCTACCAATTCTTATTATTTAGGATTAGGTTTAAGTTTATTAGGTTTTAGTGTTTAGGTTTATTTTTTAATTCATTTAGTTAGTTTAGTTTAGTTTTAAGGTTTAAGGTTTAGGGTTTAGGGTTTATGGTTTTAGGTTTTATGCTTTTAGGGTTTATGGTTTAGGGTTTGGCTTTAGAGTTTAGGGTTTAATGTTTAGGCTTTATGGTTTATGGTTTTAGGATGTAAGGTTAGTTTAGGGTTTAGGGTTTATGGTTTAGAGTTTAAGGTTTTAGGGTTTAGGGGTTTTTTTTTTCTTTTGGGGAAAGTTAGAATTTTATTACGATAAAAGGAAATGATACCAAGCCCTTAAAGGGAGTAAAGCTCTAAAATTCTACTGCTCTCAGAGCTACAAGAAACTTAAAGAGCTAAACTCCCATCTAAGTACATTAGAAATAGAAAATAAAATAAAAGATCAAATACAACAACTAAAAGCATAAGGAAAGAATGTAGAGTAAGACTAAAACAAATCTTGAAAATAGTAAAAGAATGAGTCAACAGTAGTTCATGGTTTCTTTAAGAAAGCAAGATAAGCAAGATCCGCAGTAACAACACGTGGGTTGACTGAGTAATGACCATTCCCTTTGTAAAGTTCCAACCGATAAAAGAAATCTGTAACACACTACAAAGGCAAAAGTCATTGTCAAAAAGGATAAGGATAAACATAGTAAAAGGAGAGAGCTGAGAAAGAGAAGGCTTAGGCTCAGTTAGGATAATCTCAAGGGGCAACAATACATATGAGCATCCAAACTTCATAAATCAGGATTACAATCATATGTAATGCTATCAACCAGAGGGAAGAGGTGAGTAACATCAAAGCCATCATAGCCAGCATGCCTGATACAAGCAAATATTCAAGGCTAGCAGTCCATAGAGTTCTACATCCTGCACCATTTAATAAAGAGCAACCGGCCAACAACCAACTAGCAGCCAAACCACCAAACAAAAACCAAAATAGACTAATCACAATAACCAAGAGAGAGGTTATAATATAGTTAGAACATCAACAATAGTCATTATCCAAATACCCATGCAAGCTATAAACCAGGAAAACCATAACGAACCATTAGAAAGCACCAGACCCATGCCAATTAATCGAGAAATAGCCAACAAAACCTAGATAAGAGCCCTCAATGGAAAGTCTTGACAAGTAGCAATCACTAATCCAAACTAGGGTGAGCAACCACAAATGACTAGATAGCTCAAAAATGAAACCATCAACTAAAGGAAACATAAGTTGCACCCAGTGCAAATCACCAAAAGACAAAATAGTCACACAAAAGGGGGCCAAAGGAAGCAACTGACCAACAGAAACCAACAAGTCCAATCCAAAAGGATCAACAAAGGTTTGGCCAGCACAACAAAAGCCTCTAGCAAATTGTTCAAGAAGAAGGAAAACACCAATAAGGAAAAATAAACAAACCATGATTCCAAGGACAACTAGAGTTCCTCCAACCAAACCAACTAAGTAAAATAACCATAAGGAAACCACTAGAAAATAACCCATCATAAGTAACCAACAAAGGAAGCATCCCTAATAACCAAGAAAAACTAAAAAACCTACAAAGTACGACACAATAGAGGCCCAAAAAAAAGCACAATAACCATAGAAAGGCAACAACTGTAGCTAGCCAGGACCTGTAGAAAAATCAAGCTTTCTCTACAACAAAGACTAAATTAGCATATACCATAACAACAACACAAAATGTGCTACAAATAATGTACCCAACAAAGGGTAATTCCAGGCGAATAACCAAACACGAAACCAAGGAAAAGGATGATTCAAATAATAAACAATAAGGGACTGGGAGGAAAACCTAAAAAAGTAGTCAACAAATTCTCTAAAGAAGGCCTAGAAAGGAAACAACCAAGAGTCAATCCCACTAGGAAGGCCACCCATCCAACCTTGAGAACTAACAAAAATTAATTCGAGTTTTAGAGGAGAGCAAACAAACCAATTGGTGTAGAAAAAGAATAAAGCTAGAGAAGAAACCATCTCATCCACCAGCAACCAAAGTAACAAGGTAGAGAAGACAACAGCCACCAGGAGGAAAAATGAAGCCAACTCAGGCTAGAGGACATGAACCACTAGGTAGCAACCATTAGGCCAACCAAAACCAAATCAACAAACAAAACCCAACACGTGAAAAGTTTAGGTTTAGTTTAGGGTTTAGTGGTTTAGGTTTAGTTTAGGGTTTGAGGGAGGGTTTAAGATTTATGGTTTAGGGTTTAGTTTATGGTTTAGGGTTTAGGTTTAGGGTTGAGGTGGTTTAGGGAGGGTTTAGGTGCAGTTTAGTTTAGTGGTTTAGGGTTTATAGTTGGGTGGGGTTTGTGTTTTTTAGAGTTTAGAGTTTAGATTTGAGGTTTAGTGTTTATTTTTATTTAGGGTTTTTAAATTAAAAGAAACCCAGGTTTAGGTTTATTTAGTTTATTTAGTTTATTTTGTTTATTTTATTTATTTTATTTATGTTTATTTAGTTTAGTTTAGTTATTTTAGGTTTATTTATTTTAGTTTAGGTTTTACATTTTAGTTTATTTTTAAAGTTTATGTTTATTTTTTAGGTTTAGGTTTTATTTTTTATTTTTAAGTTTAGGTTTAGGTTTTTATTTTATTTTTTTAGGTTTAGGTTTTTATTTTAAGTTTATTTTTATGTTTTATTTTTTTGTTTAGGTTTAGGTATATTTTTCATTTAATTTATTTTATTTAGTTTAGGGTTTTAGTTCAATTTATTTTAGGTTTAGGTTTAGGTTTTATTTATTTTAGTTTAGGTTTAGGTTTATTTAATTTTGTTTATTTTAGGTTTAGATTTTTTTGGTTAAGGGTTTATATTTTGTATTTTATTTATTTTTAGGTTAATTTGTTAGGTTTAAGTTTTTATTTAGTTTTTATTTTACTTTCTTTTAGGTTTATTTTATTTTTTTTGTTTAGTTTATGTTTTCATTTATTTATTTTAGTTCAGTTTTTATTTTTTATTTTATTTTATTTTTATGTTTAGGTTTAGGTTTTAGTTTTGGTTTTTATTTTATTTATTTTTTATTTTATTTAGTTTAAGTTTATTTATTTATTTTATAGGTTTATTTAGTTTAGGTTTATGTATTTTTTAGGGTTTAGGGTGGAGGTGGGGTTTTAAGTATGGTAGGGATTAGTTTTAGGATTTAGGGTAGGGAGTTTAGAGAGGATTTAGGATTTAGGGAGTGTAGGATTTAGGAGGATTTAGGTTAGGGTTTTATTTTATTTTTAAATAAAGGGGAGTTTAGGTATTTAGTTTATTTATTTATTTTATTTATTTAGTTTATTTTATAGGTTTAGTTTTTAGGTTTATTTTTTTATATTTTATTTAGGTTTAGGTTTATTTTATTTTAGGTTTAAAGGTTTTATTTCATTTAGGTTTAGTTTTAGGTTTTATTTTTATTTTATTTATTTTTTAGTTTAGGTTTAAGTTTATTTTTAATTTATTTTATTTTATTTAGTTTAGGTTAAGCTTTAGGTTTAGTTTATTTTAGGTTTAGGTTTAAGTTTTTATTAATTTTAGTTTAGGTTTAGGTTTATTTTATTTAAATTTTTTATTTTTAGGTTTTTTTTAAGTTTAGGGTTTATGTTCTATTTTTTATCTACTTTTAGGTTTTATTTTCAGATTTATTTTTATGTTTTATTTTTTATTTATTTGTTTTTATTTCATTTTATTTTAGGTTTATCTTATTTTATTTTAAGTTTAGTTTTATTTTATTTAGGTTTTATTTTTAGTTTAGTTTAGGTTTTATTTCTTCTATTTTAGTTTTTTTTTAAGGTTAGGTTTAGGTCTAGGTTTATTGTTTAGTTTAGGTTTTTATTTTATTTTATTCTATTTTATTTTATTTTATTTAGGTTTAGGTATTTTTATTTATTTCATTTTTAGGTTTTATTTAGTTTATGTTTTGAGCTTTTTAGGGCTTAGGGTTTAAGGTTTGTTTAGGTGTTAGGGTTTGGCATTTAGTGTTTAGGGTTTTTTTATTTTTTATTTAGGGAAAGTTAGAATTTTATTACCATAAAAATTAAGGATACAATGTCCTTAAAAGGGGTAAAGCTCAAAGTTCTACTACTCATAGAGCTACAAGAAACCTAAAGAGCTAAATCCCCATCAAGTATAATGGAAATAAAATTAAAGAGCAAATACAACAGCTTAAAAGCAAATCAGAAAAGACACAAAATAAGACTAATATAACTAAAGAAAGCAATAAAAAGATGAGTTAGCAGCAGCTCATGATCCCTTTGAGAAGTCAAGATAAGCAAGATCCACATCAACAGTGTTTGAGTTGACTGAGTAAAGATGATTCCATCTGTGAAGTTCCAACTTGCAAAATAATTCTACAAAACACTACAAAGGCAATGGTCATAGCTCAGGGGAAATAGATAAAGTAAACAATTTAGAAAGAGCTCAGAAAGAGAAGGTTCAGGCTCATGTAAGATCATTTCAAGGGACAACAATACATATGAGCATCCAACCTTAATGAAAATCATATGCAAGCTACCAACCAGAGAGAACATATGAGGAAACATCAAGGCCATCATAGCAAGCATACCTAATATAAGCAACCATCCAAGGAAAAACAATCCATAGTGATCCATTTCCTGCACCAAACAAACACAAAAAATAGCAAGCTAGCAGTCAACACACCAACCAAAACCCACAATAAACCAACCACTTAAATCCAATATCCCAGATGTTACAACAGGATCAGTGGCCGAGCTAAAATAAACAAAGTAGTAACTCCACCAAAGACACCCCCAATTGGAAGACAAACACAGAAAAAGGGTAGTCAGCATAAATATGACAAACAACACAATCGAGCAAAAAAGTCATAGCATAGAGAGGAAAGCCACAACAATCCAAATTCTAGGGCAAAACCTCCACCTAAATAGCAAAATCATAGGAGATAAGCAGCACTAGAGAGAGGAAAGCCATAGCATAGAAAGACCAAGAGGGCATCTAGAAATTACCATCAAAACTAACATTAAAGTAGCCAAAAGAACAACAAATCCACCACCACCAACCAAGAGGCAAATATCATGAAACAAGGAGAGCCAAATAAACCAGAGGGATTCAATACCAATAGCCAACATAAATCCCAAAACACCAAGCCATGACACAAGCATCCAAGGCAAGACAACAACCACAAAAACCCTTCAAGAAGCCAACCATGAACAATAAGTCCTAAAATAGGACCCAAAAAACCACAAGAGCTCATATCGACCATAAACATAATAGCCAATAAAACAACCCGAGCGAGCAACCAACAGGTTGAGTAGCAGGAGAAATCAAAGCAACAAAAAATTTAACACCTAAACCAATAACAAAAGCAAAAGAAAAATAACTGCACTCAAGAGAGGATAACCAACCCAGGAGCAAACCATAAACCCAACCAAAAGCACCTAAACCAACCATCAAACATAGCCAACACATCCACCCAACCAACCAACCCAGCTAATCAAAATAGCCAACCAGCATAGTCAGCCAACAAAACTAACTGGTAGACAAATCCAATACATAGCCAAAAAAAGGGAAAGAACAATAGTTGACAAATCCACAATCCACTTGGAGATCTCCAAAATAACCAATAAAAAAAATGGTAGTCACCTAGCAAGATAAAGGCCAAGGAGGACAACCCAGCCACAAGCAGCAAAATTGTAATGAAAGAAACAAAGCGAGAGGTAAATAAAACCCATTCCAAATCCCAAAGAGTAGACAGTCACCACAAATAAGAAAGTAGGAAGACAACAACTACATAACAGCTACCTCCAATCCATAAGATAGAGAGAAAAACCAACCAGCATAAGCCTCCAAGCCAAACCAAGAAAGGAGAACATCAACCACCAACAAAACCCAAAACTAAGCCAAGCCAGAAGAGGCCAATAACATCCATGAATATAACCACCCAAAACAACCAGGCAGATGGATGAAGCAAATAGTAGCAACCAATAAAACCAACTGTAGCAGCTAAAAATCTAATTCGAATAAGGCCATAGCTAGCAAAAAATGGAGGCAAACCCAACATCCATTAATAAAAGGGGTATGCAAAAAATTAGCACTGCCACAACCCAACAGGAGACCTTCAAAGAATGAGAAGCTATGTGATAGAGCCATAGAATAAAAACCACCAATCTCAGAGGATGGGGAAACTAATTAAAAACCACTACGACCTAAAAAAGGGTCAGTCAAGTATAGAATGGGTTTAAGAAGAATGGGGTTTTATGTTTAGAAATAAACTCAACAAAAACCACTTCTTAGTGAGGGAAGCATAAAATAAAAAACCAAAAAATAGTCTGAATAAAACCACCATAGCAAAATGATCAAATAAATATCAAAAGGCTAAAATATGAGGTAAGGAAGTCCAATGTTTTCTAGATTGACCAAACCACCTAGATGCTTAGGTAAGTTATGGTTATCAAATAAAGGGATCTCATTTAATTCCCCTCCCAAATTAGCCAGGAAATTGGCACAAGCATTACCTTCACAAAGAATGTGAAAATTTTTGTAGCAAACTTGAGAAAGAAGCTTTTTAGTGTGATTAAGAAGATAAAATAAGTCCATTCCCATTTTATTATTATTGGGCATATCAAGTAATAGAAGAGCATCAACTTCAATCCAAGTATTAAAGATGCCTTTGCTTAAATAAATATCAATGGCTTTGTTAACAACCTTGAGCTCAGCATAAATAATAGAACAAGCTTTGAAGGGGTAGGCAAAATCACAAATGATAGTACCTTTAAAATCCCTAAGAATTCCACCACAACCATATTTGTTTGGGTAAACAGAACCATTAGTATTGATCTCAATAAAATTTTATGTAGGCTTAATCCAATGTATAATCCTAAGACTCTTGTAGGAAGGATCATCATGCAAAGTGATACCTAACTTTTTAGCCACAAATTTATAACCTCTAAAGTGAAGATTACTAATTAAATTTGCATTAAACAAAGCATGAATTTTTTCTTTAATTCTTGCAAGGATCCTTTTATGGTTAATAGGGATACCATAATATTTAGCATCATTTTTATCCATCCAAATAAACCAAATAATAGTAATAGCAATTAAAACTTTGATATAACCTTTCACAGTTTTGTCGAAACAAACTTCAAGAAGTTGATATAATGAAAGAGAGCCATGAAAATAGTTAGTGTTAAATAAATCATCATACCATATCCAAAGTTTGGAAGCAATAACACCATTGATAAAAACATGATTAACATTTTCAATATGAAAGAAACAATAGTACTTACAAGGTAAATAAAACATTTTAAGCCAGAGCAAGGAATCAACAGGTATGAAGTTATTCAAAATCCTCCAAGCTAAAATAAAATAAAAAATGGGAATGATATTGTTCCAAAGTTTAATGAAAACATTAGAGGGGTTTTGCTTATTTCTAATAAAAATTTGATCCAGTTTATTAGAAAAGGTAGTTGCAAAACTTGTCAAAAAAAAATGTAGTTCACAAGTTTGTTTTCATTCCAATTGTTATTAAGCCAAAAAGAGTTAACTTTGATAGCGGCAGTAGGGTGTATAGATAAAAGGGACTGAATAGAACCATTTCCAAGCCAATTATCTTGCAAAAAAAAAGAAGAACCTGAATGAATACCCCAAGATATTGAAGATTCAACAACCCATTAAATGGAGCAAAGCCTTTTCCAAATTCAAAGAGTCGCCAACTTTATAAGCACAGGTAAGAGGGTGTTTACCTTGGCAATATTTTTTCATCATAAAATTTGCCTAAAGGCTATCATTCTTTCTAAAATTTCACCAAAACTTATGAGAGAGGGCAGTGATAGCATCATGAATAGGTTTTCAACCAAGACCACCTTAACCCAATGGACCACAACATTTATGCCAGGAAGTCCAATACATTCTTTTAATAGAATTATTGGACCACCAAAAAATTTTATTAAGCAATTAATCAATTCTAATAAGAGTAGAATTAGTGGGAATAATAGTTTGAATGAAATAACAAGGCATTGAATTGAGACTGATTTTAAGAATAGTGAGTCTGCCACCAAAGGAAAGTAAATGGAACTCCCAAACAGAAATTTTCTTTAAAATTTTTTGAATTAACTCATCAAAAATGTGGGATCATTTTGGACCATAAAAAAGAGGAGCACTCAGGTACTTAAAAGGTAAGTGTTGATGTTTAAAATTAGTGATTGACTAATTTTATTATTGAGATATCAAAGAAGTAATAAAATAACTTTTGTTATCATTGATAGAATTCCCACTTTCTCTACCAAATTTATTTAAAAAAATCTTGAGGTTCTTGATATGATGAAAAGAAGCATTGCTAAAAAATAATATAATCATCTGCAAAGCTTAAGTGGGAAACAAAAAGACCACCAAGATTTATGTAGTACATACTAGCATTGTTTAAGAATAACTCATTGATGCTCCTAAATAAGTACTCAATAACAATAATAAATAAAGCAGCCTTTATCTTAAGCCATGGTAAGAAGGAAAGAATCCCAAAGCTTCCCCATTAAGAAAAATAGAGAACTAGACATTATTAATACAATTTTTAATAAGAAAAATAAATTTAGCAGAAAACCTAGAAAAATTCATAATATGGAAAAGGAAATCCCAATAGATATTATCAAAAGCTTTGGAAATATCTAATTTGAAAAGAATGTTTCCACCTCTAGTGTTAGCATCTTAATCATGAATTAATTCCTGGGCAAGTAAAATGTTATCAAAAATATATCTACCTCTAACAAAATCAGTTTGGTTGAGAGACATAATCTTATGAAGTAAAGGACTAATTTAAGAATTTTGGAAATCAGCTTATTGAAGAAGGTGGAAAGAATAATAAGTCTAAAATCACTCCAATAGTCTAGGTTATCTTTCTTAGGTTTGAGAACAATAGAAGTGCAAAAAAAATATTTAGGAAAAGGATTACCTTTAAAAAATTAACCATAGCCTCAATTAGATCATTTTTAATAATAATCCAACTTTTTTGGAAAAATTGGGTAGACTCTAGACCAGCAATAGAATCTATATTCATGCTATTAAGGTCTTTAAAATTTTCATGTTCATTAGGCACAATAGTAAGAAAATTATTATCATCATTAATAATAATAGATGAAATTAAGTGCGATTTAGAAATACCTTCATAAGAGAAACTCCTACTAAGCATATTTTTAAAGTAATTAATGATTGAATCCTTAATACAATTATTCTCTATAATCCATTCTCCATTTTCATCTTTAATTTTTTGAATATTATTTGAGGCTCTATTTTTATTAACTAAAGCATGTAAATAGTTGTATTCCTATCTCCATCCGCAATGTTTTTACTAGCAGATTTTTGGCACCAATAAGTCTCTTCCATATTTTGAAAATTAACAAGCTTATCTTTCACTTCAGTCAATTCTTTAATCTTAGAAGGATCAGACATAACAAAGACTTCAATATCACAAACCAATTTTTCAATATATTTGATGTTAGCAGTAAAGATTTAGAAATAATGCTTGTTCCACCAACCTTGATTTTGTTTAAGTCTTTTAAGCTTAAACTAACATCCATTCATCCCTATAATAAAATTATGAAGATGTAAAGGAGCTTTCCAATTGTTAGCCACAAAATTAAAAAAAAAATCAATATCAATCCACATGTTCTCAAATCTAAAAGGAGAGAAATTTTTTAATCTATTAAAATTATCTTTAGTAGAAACCAACAGATGAGCATGATTAGACAAGGTTTAGCTTAAATAGTTAAAAGAAGTAATAGGCCATTAAGTAATCCAATGAGTATTAAAAATAATTTGATCCAACCTTTGCCAAAGTCAAAAGTTTTGCCAAATATAATTAGAACCCTTAAAACCAATATTAATCAAATTACAATCAAGGATCATATTGCAAAATTCTTCCATGGCATGAATATTACAAGAGCAAATGGATTTTGCAGTGAGGATGAAGTTTTCTTAAAAGGGATTTTTATTTAGGTGAGAATGAAGAATGAAACATTTGGAATTATCGTGCCAATGGATTTTGCAGTGAGAATAAAAGATAGAAAATTTTTTAAATTCAATTTTTAGCATATAACCATAATTTTTAGATCCCAACCAGATTTCTTTCAGGTGTTTCTTGTATTGTCCAATTCAATAAGGATTCTAGCAACTAAAGGATGAGATTTTATAATCGTTGCTTGATAAATTTACAACAGCTGACCAAATAAGTCACCCACAGCTAAAAGGAATTCATGGTTGATGAAATGAATAAGCATATTGGGGAGAGAAATCCAAACCAGAACAATTGGGGATTTTTTTTTTAATATCAAATAGTGGAGTCCTTTTTAGCAACCTCATTTGGGAATTGAAAACAAAAGAAGAATGATGAGACAAAACATGAGAGTAATCCAAATGATTTATTAACTGAATTAAAATGTGGCGAGGATCAATTAAACGAATCATAAAAGCACCCAAAAGTTTCAAACTATGAAAGAAAGAGCGAATGTTTTCCAGATTAGGTCTATGAGTAAACTTTTCAACCAAAGTTAATTCAAAAGGCATAACAAGCTTTTCCACAATCAGATTAGAGCATATAACCACAGGCATGCCTAAAAAAGAAGTCAAAATAAGTTCCAGAGACTCACCTAAACAACCATTCTTACCAGTGAGAACATCTTTGAATGATTTTGGAGTAGTAGAAGCCAGGGTAGATGATGCCCTAGCATGAACCATAGGATCTTTTGATTTTGCCCAAGGAATCATCAGAGAAGATGCCAAGTCATGATGTCACTCCAATGAAGAGATGAAATTGACCAGTGCCTATCAATTCAAGAAGAAATATAGTGAGAATTGTTAAAATAAATCTACAAACAACATCTAGAAAGCCAAAAAATAAGATGGGGAAAGGAAAATTGCAGAACATGAGGAGAGGGCTTGGGCAACGAGATTTTTTCACTTTAATTTTATAATATTATTAAGGTTTAGGGTTTAGAGTTTTTGTTTTAGGGTTTACGGTTTATGGTTTAGGGTTTAGGGTTATGGTGTTTATTTTTGGAGGTGGGAAACCACGCAGATCTTATGGGGTATTTATTGAAGTGATCGAGTACGGCATTAAGGTATGATGCACTATATTGACAGATAGAAATCATCTCCCTATAATAGATCTAATCACATAATAAGGACTACTAAGGCATGATGAGTCTTCGAAAGTACCAAAGATCTTTCCTCTACTTTACATGGAAAAGTAAAGATGGGTTTATATTAAGCCAAGTTCATTAAATTCCCTATGGAGGCAAGCCTCTATAGTTAATTACATCATAAAGAATGAGAATTTCAAGGCTAGACTGTCAAAAGATTATTTGTATTAAAAAATCAAATGGGATTGATCAAGCAGAAGACTTATTATTGAAGCCAAAGAGAATTAGTAGGAAATGCACATGATACGAGGAAGCCTAGTGAGCATTTCAAATTATCTTATGGTTGGGATTTATATGTTTGAAGTTGAAGAGATTAATTTTATTGAAGTTGACATTTTATTAGAAAGCTAGGACTTGTAATCCAACAACATAAAATTATGGAAATGACTAAGAGTTGAGAATTTATGCTAGTAGCCTAAAGGAAATTGCTAGCTCGGATCCTAAATCTAGCAAACTTTGGCATAAGCCAAAGCATGACCTAGTCTGCGCAAAGATGGGTATATGGTTTACCTCCACAAGAGAGGATAAACCACCCGACTGCTGGGCTTACAACCGCCTGGAGTCGTAGCCAGCTATGTCCTCTTATGCTTTAAATTCATGTAGGCAAGTCTTTTGAGTTGCAAGATTGCTAGGGTAGTTATTATTTAGAAAGAGATTAGAGTCCTTAAATCCACTCCCTAAGATACTAGATGATGAGTGGTATGAGAAATGATTAATCTACAAAAGCAAAATCTTTTCAAATTTTATTTCAATTTTGACACTTCATTTTGACAAAGGCTTTAAGATTTTGATGCTTATATGCATGATGAAAATAAGTTATGGGCCAAATCAGCTAGAAGATGGTGTTCTCCACCACAAGGGATGCCCTCATAGGTCAAGCATTCCTTATCATGTAAGGATGGAGATCCTTCATGTTCAAGAGAGAAAGAATATGCATGCATGTTATGAGATATTCAACCATTCAACTAAGGGATTGTTAAATATTTTAATTATCTTATTTAGAACCTAGGCTTTATGGTGAGGTTATGTGTTATTTTAAATATTAATTGTGAGTTATTATTTAGAGTAGAGAAATTAATTTTATCCTAGGAGTCTAATCACATCCAAGCCACACATTAAAGCATCAAACATATAAGAAACTAAGAAAGTCATGTTGTTTCTAATGCATAATCTAAATACAACATCAAACAATTTTATAGACTACCATAAAAGAATAAAAGGTTGGTGCGGTTGATTTTCGTCGTACACCCTGAAAAGAGAAAATGAGTAGTCGAGCTCTACCCATATACAACCTAGTATATAAAATAATAATTACAATTACAAATAATAAGTGCTATGGGGGGGTCTTCAAGTATTCATTATTCATGTCTCCTTCATTTCTTCATATCTTTGCTTCTTTTGATGTGGTAGGCTTTAAGGAATCACATGGCACCCTAGGACTAAGCCATCTAGCCAATGCTCATCCTAAACCCCCATAGAACTAATCCTAATTCATAATACAAATTTATATTAAAAATAGGAAAAGTAAATCTAAGTACACCTGCAAAATAAGTTTTAGCTAAACACACATAAAACCAAAGTAGTTATATCTATAATTTGAACTTAGCACCCAGCACATGGGTAACCAAGCCCACCTATCCTATCTCGGATTATGCTTATCGGCTTAAAAACCTCCAAAGAGAGCATTTATATTTATTT
The DNA here is from genome assembly GCA_021442155.1 of Cymbidium sinense. NCBI lineage: Eukaryota > Viridiplantae > Streptophyta > Magnoliopsida > Asparagales > Orchidaceae > Cymbidium > Cymbidium sinense. The sequence goes on along the minus strand of CM038214.1, from coordinate 220,817,022 downwards.
TTAATCGGCCCCTTAAGCACAACCCCTTGCAAAAAATAATGTTATACCATCAACAACCTAACGTCCAACCTACGATCCATATTCCTAACATCTAGCCTAAAAATATTACATCACAAAACAAAACACAACATCAACCATACAATCAACACATCGACCTAACCAAGTTCTAAGGTTGGTGATCAAGTATTCTAGTGTGTAAAAAAAGGGTTTGTGTGATAAGACATTACTAGGCTTCTTTAGTTTAAGTTTCATTCGGAGTTTGTATTTGTTTAAATTTTTTTCCTTTAATTGGTTTCAATTTAAATGATTTAATGATTTATTTTCCATTTTTATTTTACTTTTATTTAGTTAAAGTGATATTTAGATTTTCAAGAATGAAGAGTAGAATGAATTCCATTTTTGGATGGAACTCAACATATTCTACATCCTAACTCTTTAAGAGTCTAACTAAGGTCCTTAAATATCTTAATTAGCCCATTTGAATTTATGTGATTGATTTTATTTAATTAATGTTTGTTTGATTTAAATTAGATTTTTAAAATTTGAGTTTACATAATCTTTATTTATTTTGATTGATTAATTTTGGATTAGATATTTTGATTTAATTAAATTTTGATAATTCAATATCCTTAATATCTAATGAAGTTTAAGTTTATTTAATTTCATATATTCTAATTGGTTAATTTTGGATTAGATATTTTGATTTAATTAAATTTTGATAATTCAATATCTTAAATATCTAATCTTTTTTTTTTTGTTTTAATTTCATATGATTATTATCATTTCAATGTTTATTTAAATTTATTAATTTTTATTATTTTATTTGAGTTTGATTTGGATTGGTGAATGTATTTTAATTTACTTATGATTTATTTGAAGTTTAATTTGTTATTTCATCTGAATTCTAATTAAGGGTTTAACTTATTAAATTTAGCCATCTAGTTTATATAAATGATTATCTCTTTAGCTTAATGATTATTCTCTTATCTTAGTTCAATAGGTTTGTTTATTTGGATTTTTTTTTGTTTAACATATTTTGGTATTGCTTGAAATTTGGAGTAATTTGATATGATTTAATAAATTTTGAGTTTATACTTAATTTTATGTTTATTTGATTTTATTTTGATATTTAGAATATGAATTATACAAGTTTGCTCATATTTTTTTCTTGACTTTAATTATCTATGTCCCAAGGGATGTATATATATATATATATATATATATATATATATATATATATATATATATATATATGTTTTAAAATGTGATTTTAATTGGTTAAGAATTCCTCCAAAATTTTATATGAATAACTAAATAAATAAAGCTTAGCCAATTGTAATAGTTGAGTTAATTATAATTAAGGATATGTCACATAACTAAATTTTCTTTTTGATTTTAGAATCAACATATAACAATAAGATTTTAAATTGATTTTATAATTAACTTTCATAAATTTTGTTCAAACAACTTTTTATATTCAATCATAATATGTATAATACTATTGGTTTAGTTAATTTTTTTCCCTTTTTATACTACATTTTACTTAGATTTTATGATAATTTAATTTGAACTTTTTTGTTTGATCACATATTATTTCTATTTTTGTTTTGTTTGGAATTCTAAAGATTGATTAACTCATTTTTATAGATTCGATTGAATTTAATAATAAATAAAATAAGGTGGATTAATTGTTATCATTCAATCAAAAATCAAATGGCCCACGAGTTAATCATGGCTTGATAGATGGAATCAAATCACTACACCATTTAACCTACTCAAAACTATTCATTTCAAACACATAAAATAAATAATTTTACTTTTGTCTCTAAAGTCTCGCCAAAAGGATTAAAAAGTAAAGTGCATGGGTTCTAAAGGTTAGATCCTAACGACGCTCACATTCAACACATCAAACATAAGATCCCTAAGGCTTTCTAAGTGTTTAAGAATTATACCTCACTAAAGCTAATGTCTAGTGGATTCCGACGAAGAGGTGGCTTCATTTAGAAGAAATGAAGCCCTATTGAGATGCTTGTTGGGTTGGATCAATACTTCATCTAGCATTCCTTTTCTTTGCTCATATGGTTCACTTTAAATGCTTCCTCCCTGATTGAAGATAGTGTTCATTGAATTGGTCAATTTGAACAGCTTTGCTGAGACATGAGGGAGGTCGATGTTTCTAGGTTTGCCTCTCACCAAGTATCCCATAAGCTCACTCACGCTACTTACCGAGCTTCATCATTCTTGTGGAAAAATAGTTAGAAGCAAGTCGAGGAAATATCTCCTTACATGCTTGGGTTATGTAGAGAAGAGTAGTTCAAATGCAGGCCAATGGAGGTAAACATTGATGGAGAATTGGAGGTAGTGGAATGCAGGCTAGAAGAAGGAAAGGAGGTTCAACATATAAAGAGATTAAAGTTGCTGCAGTATTTTTGTAAGGAAATATGAAGAAGATCAAGTGTTGGTACCTAATAGAGGAAGAGGTGAGAGGAGAGAGCGATGCTATAGAATGATACTATTGAACTAAAATGAGAGGGATGAGAAGAATGCCTATAGCAAAGAGATTAAAGAGGACTAGATTTTGCATTGAGTTGGAGATGAATATTCTCACGTTATAGTGCCTCTTGACCTATGGGCTTGGGATGAAGCTGGGATAAGAGTGCATGAGTCTCGCTTGTCTCTGCAACAAGTAAAAGAGAGGGAGGTGTGTGGCTAGCCTTTGAATCGATCAGAGGGGAGGAAGTACCGAACTGATAAGAGGATGAGATGATGCTCGCGTGTGACTGATATGGAGAGTGAAGACTGTTGAACAAAGGGACTACAATCCCATGTGGCTAGCCTTCAATCTGATGGAATGAGATGCAGGGATGGCTTTGACTGCTCTTGCATGAAGGAAGATGTGAGAGAGGTCAGGCTTCTCTTAAAAAATGGCAAGGATGAGAGGCTTTGTACGCAAGCGAGAAAGAGCTCAACTTTCTCTCTTGTTTCTATCCAGTTCATGGGGATGAAAATGGAGGAGGAGATTATATTCGACAGAAGAAACATGGAAAAGAGTCTCAGCCCATGATTGTTGTTTTATATTTTATTTTTGTCGTGGGATGGGAGGCTCAGGGGGAGAGAGAGAGAGAGAGAGAGAGAGAGAGAGAGAGAGAGATGACTTGCATGCTCCAAGCAGGTAAGATAAGATATTTAATTTAATTTAATTTTTTTTAAAGCTGGAGAGTAGGTTTTCAATTGAATTGAAAATAAAAAATTTATTTAAGATTCACGTGAAATAAAAAAGACTTGATGCTTTTGCTAACATTAATAAAAGAGTGATGTCCATATTTATTATTATTTTATTTTAATTTTTAACGAGATAAATGTGGCATGAGAATGATAACATACATTCTTGATAAAAAAAATTATATTTTTGTCTTGGTGTCACGTGACTAAGGATAGAATTTTATTTTGTTATTGTATTTTTAATAGACTTATCCCTTCTTATTTATATATCTTCATAATTTTTAATAGTTTTGATATTATAGTTTTAATTTAACTGAAGTTTATAAATTATATATACCATAATTAATTATTATTCAAATTATGTATTTATTAATTATTTAGTAGTTAATTATTTTGATTTAATTTTAATCAAATTTATATTTGATGTTCAAATTTAATTATATTTCTATTTCAATTATACAATTACAATGTTGTTTGTTTTTTTTTGTTAAATGATTGATTTTCTAATTTTGATAGTTTGATTTGCTTGCTAATTATATTTTGTTTCACTTGGGCTTAATTGATTTAAATGATCAATTTGGCTCAATTATGGTGTGTTTGGGTTACACTCAAGTTTGATTAGGTGTTTAAGATGATTTGGAGTAATTGATCTCACTTGATTTGATGTAGATTTAGATTTAAACCCATTTTGACCAAAATTAGGCTTAATGGGCCACATTGAACTTATTTGAGTTAAATGATCAAATTTATTAAATTAAACCCAATGGTTAGCTAAATTTTATCTAATTATAAATATAAAATGATTTTGGATGTTTGATTTGAATTAATTTTCAATTTAATTTGAATTTAGATTTAATAACATTCATCTGGGTCTACTTGTGTTAGGTGGCCAAATCAACCCATTTGGATCTTCACTAAATTTATATTTGCTTAGTTTTAGAATCAAACATGTTCATTTGATAATTTTTAGTCTTTGGAGTGGCTTAATTTGATCAAATTTTAATTTGTTGACTTTTGTCTTTGTGGAGCCCACATGGGTCAACTATAGGTCAAATGTCCTATTTGCTATTTTGTGTCCCATCTTGATTTCTTTTTTAGTATATTTGTGTTTATGCATTTATTTCATGTTTTTGATTCAATTTAATTTTGTATAATTTTGATTTAATTTAATTTTATTTGGACTTAGGTGATTTGGAGCTTATTTGAATATTTTGGGTCAAATGGGTTATGTTAGGTTTGACCTTAGCTTGATTGATTTGATTATATATTTTGGTATGGCTTGAAGTGATGATTGAAGGATTGATTAATGTATGAGAAAATCAATTGAGTTAGGTTTGATTGGATGAGATTTTGCTAAGTCCATGAAATTTGCTGAAGGGTTTGGATTTAGATTTTATTTCATTTTGATTTAGGTTTGGATCATGATTTAAAGTTGAGTTTGATTTTGAATTTGATAAATTGATTGAAGGTTTGAATTGATCTTTTAGAAAATCAATTGAATTTGGATTGATTTGGATTTAGCTAAGTAAGTCTATGATAAATCATAGGGCTTAGAAGGATTTTGATTTTGGATTCGATCATGGCTTCAATCATTTGATTTGGATTTGAATTTAGATTTTTATATTTGAATTGAATTTGAGTTTTTGTTTGTGAAAGCGAACAAAGGTCGAATTTAGGCTATAGAGTAGGTGAGTCTCCTTAATCTATATGGCATAGCCTAATCTATGGTTAACCCTCTATGTTTTTAGGCTTAGGATAAGTGTTCACCTAATTGCTAGAAGTGTCTTATGACTAAGGAAGTCTTAGTACCTAGAAGACTCATAGGTCTAAGAAAAAGAGGTTAAGAACTCACTCCAAAAGTGAGGTCAACAAATCCAATAAGTGTGGTGTAACTGAGAAGGCACACCGCACGTATTGGCGTTGACCGAGATGATCAACAACATCCAAAAGATTGCAAGTACTAATAAAAATGATCTATGCCAAAGTTTAAAAGGTAGATAGAATCATGATCTTAGTGCAATGCAACTCAACTTAGGCCCACTTATGCCAAGGGCATAAGAGAGCAAAGTAGATTTGGTTGGAATTTCATGTTAAGGACATGAAGGAAGATCCGCTAAGGGATCACACATGCATTGGGCATGACATGTGAGAGGTTTATGCTGAGGGCATAAAAGGAGAAATCCATAGAGGATTGAGTATATGAATCTTTCACTAGGGAAGCAGGTTCAAGCTATCCGCTGAACATATGGATTTGAGTTTGATTGTGAATATGATTTGTTTTATTATGTCTCCACCGGGGATAAGAATATATAACCCACTAGGCATCAAGATCAAATTAATTTTAATTTAATTTATTTTAATTGATATGGACGCATATCCGTTAAGGATATGGATTTAAATCAGCTAAGGATTAAGAATATAAACCTTTCACTAGGGAAGCAGGTTCGGGCTATCTACTACGGATAAGAGTTTGATTGGATTTCTTATGGCTCCACTGGGAGAATGATTTTGAATTTGTTAGGTTTAGATTTTGATTTAGGCTCCACTAGGGAGACTAATCTGATTTGCGCCTCACTGAGGTGAAGTTTGGTTTGTTCGATATGTTTAATTTGACTCCACTAGGAATGTTGGTTTTAAATTTGGTTGCATAAAAGAAGAAGCAGAAGGGCTTCTTAAAAAAAATGGTGAGGATGAGAGGCTCTTACAAGGGAGAAGACTTCTCTCTTATTCCATCTAGTTGGGGATGAAAACACAGAGGAGATGGTATTCCATAGAAACAAGGAAAGGAGGAGCCTCATGATTGTTATTTTTTTTACTCGGGATGGAGGCTGTATGGAGAGAGAGAGAGAGAGAGAGAGAGAGAGAGAGAGAGTGAGAGAGAGAGAGAGAGAGAGAGAAATGGCTCATGTGCTCCAAGTGGGTAAGATAAGATATTTTATTTTATTTTAAATCTAGAGAGCGGTTTCATTTGAATAGAAAATAAAACAATTATTTGAGATTGACGTGAAATAAAAAAGAGACTTGATGCTTTTCTAGCTTTATTAAAAGAGTGATGTCCAAATTTATTATTATTTTACTTTATTTTTTAACTAGATAAATGTGGTATGAGAATGATAGCATACATGCTTGATAAATATATATATATATATATATATATTTTTTTTTTTCTCTTGGTGTCACGTGACTAAGGATGGAATTTTTTTGTTATTGTTTTTTTAGACTTATTATTTTTTATTCATAAATCTTCACAATTTTTAATAATTTTGATATTATAGTTTTAGTTTATCTAAAGTTTATAAATTATATATAATATAATTAATGATTATTCAAATTGTATATTTATTATTTATTTAGTAGGTAATTATTTTGATTTAATTTTAACCAAATTTATATTTGATGTTCAAATTTAATTATATTTTTATTTTAATTATACAATGACAATGTTGATAGTTTTTTTATTATATGATTGATTTTCTAATTTTTATAGTTTGATTAGCTTGCTGATTATATTTTGTTTTAGTTGGGCTTCATTGATTCAAATGATCAATTTGGCTCAATTATCATGTGTGGGTTACACTCATGTTGATTAAGTGTTTAAGATGATTTAGAGTAATTGATCTCACTTGATTTGATGTAGATTTAGATTTAAGCCTATTTTGACCAAAATTGGGTTTAATGGGCCACATTGGACTTATTTGAGTTAAATGATCAAATTTATTAAATTAAACCCAATGGTTGGCTAAATTTTATCTAATTATAAATTTAAAATGATTTTGGATGTTTGATTTGAATTAATTTTCAATTTAATTTGATCATTTGGATCTACTTGGGTTAGGTGGCCAAATCAACCCATTTGGATCTTCATTAAATTTAGATTTGTTCAATTTTAGATCAAACAAGTTCATTTGATGATTTTGAGTCTTTATAGTGGCTCAAATTGATCAAATTTTAATTTGTTGACTTTTGTCTTAGTGGAGCCCATGTGGGTCAACTCTAGGTGAAATGACCTATTTGCTATTTTATGCCCCATCTTGATTTCTTTTTTAGTTTGTTTGTGTTTATGCATTGATTTCATGTTTTTGATTCAATTTAATTTAGTTTAATTTTGATTTAATTTGATTTTATTTGGACTTAGGTGATTTGGAGGTTATTTGAATATTTTGGGTCAAATGGGTTAGGTTAGGTTTGATCTTTGCTTGATTGATTTGATTGTAGATTTTGGTAAGGCTTGAAGTGATGATTGAAGGATTGATTAATTTATGAGAAAATCAATTGAGTTAAGTTTGTTTTGGATGAGATTTGGCTAAGTCGATGAAATTGGCTTAAGAGTTTCGATTTGGATTTTATTTGATTTGGATTTTGGCTTGGATCGTGATTTGAAGTTGAGTTTAAGTTTGAATTTGATAAATTGATCCAAGGTTTGAATTGATTTTTGAGAAAATTAATTGAATTTGGATTGATTTAGATTTGGCTAAGGCTAAGTCCATAAGATAAATCATAGAGCTTAGGAACGATTTTGATTTTGGATTCGATCTTGGGCTTCAGTCATTTGATTTGGATTTGAATTTAGATTTTGATATTTGAATTGAATTTGAGGTTTGTTTGGTGAAACATAAGTCGATTTAGGTAATAGTGGTGAGTCTCTTAATCCCTAAGGCATAATTCTATGGTTAACCCTCTATGTTTTTAGGATTAGGTTAAGTTTTAACCTAATTTCTAGAAGTGTTTTGTGACTAAGGATGTCTTAGTGTCTAGAAAACTCATAGGCCTAAGAAGAAGAGGTTGAGAACTCACTCCAAAAGTGAGTTCAACAAATGGACCCATAATAGGTGTGGTCTAACTGACAAGGCACACTGCATATGTTGGCGTTGACTGAGATGATCAACAACATCCAAAGGATTGCAAATACTAACAAAAATGATCTATGTCTAAGTCCGAAAGGTAGATAGAATCATGATATTAGTGCAACACAACTCAACTTATGCTAATGGCATAAGAGAACAAAGTAGATTTGGTTGGAATTTCATGTTAAGGACATGAAGGAGATCCGCAAAGGATGCATGCATTGGGCATGACATGTAAGTGGTTTATGCTGAGGGCATAAAAGGAAAAATCCACTAAGGATTAAGTATATGAACCTTCCACTAGGGAAGCAGGTTCAAGCTATTCGCTGGGGATATGGATTTGAATCTGCTAGGGATTGAGAATATGAACCATCCACTAGGGAAGCAAGTTTGGGCTACCCACTAGGGATAAGGGTTTGATTGGATTTCTTATGGCTCTACTGGGGAGAATAATTTTAAATTGAGGGTTCATCCACTGGGGACATAACCTTGGTTGAATTTGTTAGATTTAGATTTTGATTTAGGCTCTACCAAGGAGACTAATCTAATTTGCACCTCGCTGGGGTAAAGTTTGGTTTGTTCGATATGTTTAGTTTGACTCCACTAGGAAGGTTGGTTTTGAATTTGGTTTGTTATGGACCTTGTCTGTGTGCGATGGACCCACTGAGAAGGAGCCACAGATGCTTTGTCTTATTTTAGATTTACAAATCCAAAGGGGTAGTCCACCTACCATAGGATAGGGCTATCCGACCTAGTGTTGCCTTTAGGCATGCAATGACTATACTTGGAAGAAAGTGTAGAAGAATTATGTGTTCCAAAGTAGGGATAAGTCATTGGGGTGATCTGTCGATGGCACAACAAATCTAACCTGACCTAAGGTGATTATTGACAGAGTGCCATTGAGGATCTTACCTCAACTCAAGAGTAGTCTTGATGATCAATTTGCTTTATATTAATTTGATTTGATTTAATTTAAGGTGTGTTATAGACTTGTGTGTGATGGACCCACTGAGAAGGAGCTATGTCGGCCTTACCCTATCTCAGATTTATAAGTCCAAAGGGGTAGTCTACTAGCCACAGGGTAGGGCTATCCAACCTAAGGGTTACCTTCTGGTGTGCAAGGGATGTGCTAATGAAGAAAGCGTATTAGGCTTACATCTTTCAAAGTGGGGAACAATCACTATGATGACTTATTGATGGTGCAACAAATCAAACCTGACCTAAGGCGACTACTGAGAGAATGCTGCTAAAGACTTATGTCAGCTCAATAGTAGTCAAAATTAATTTGATTTGATGGATCCCATTGGTGTGCAATGGACTGCACTGAGAAGGGGCTTTGTCGGCCTTGGCCTATCTCAGATTCATCCATCCAAAGGGGTAGTCCACTGGCTGAAGGGTAAAACTATCCAACCTAAGGGGTACCTTTCTGTGTGCAATGACTGTACCATGAAGAAAGCGTAGTAGACTTACATCTTCCTAAGCAAGGACTAGCCAATAGGGTGACCCATTGATGTACAATAGATTGAACCCAACATAGGGCTGGACATCGGTTTGCAATGGTCATGCTGTAAAGAATGTGTAGCAGACTTACATCTTCCAAAGCAAGAAATGTAAAGGGTGGAAAAATATATTGAACGACCTAAAGGAGACTACTAAAAGTGTGTTGTGGGGGACTTATCTGAACTCAAGTATAGTCAAGCAATTCCTATAGGGAGTTTTGCTAACACTGCTCTTATTGACTTCATTTTTGGAGGGATTTCTCAACTTTTTCATCATAGATCTAGGACTCTTGTAGACACTAAGAGCTCCTTAGTCTAAAGACACTTCTAGTGATTAGGTGAACACTTAACCTAAGCCGAGACTTATAAGGGTTAGTCATAAGAATAAGTTATGCCTTAAGGATTTAGAAAGACTTACCTACCTATAGCATAAACCCAATCTATGATTTCCTCCTCAAACTAAAGCTCAAATTCAACTCAAATACCAAATCTAAATCCAAATTCCAAAGCAAATGATTGAAATCTAAAATCAAATCCAAAAATCAAAACCCTGCCTAAGCCCTTTGATTTTGTTTTATGAACTTAGCCTTAACCAAATTCAATTGATTTTCTCCAAGATCAATTCAATCCTGCAATCATTTATCAAATCCAAATCCAAATTCCAAACCAAATGATTAGAACCCATGATCAAATCAAAATCAAAATCCCTCTCAAAGCCTGGTGGAATTCCATAAACCTAGTTAAATCTCCTCCTAATTTAACCCAAATTTGATTGATCTCTTCATGAATCATTTATATCTTCATTTATACTCACAAACAACAATGAGATATAAACTCAAATAGCCAAAGCTAAATCAACCTAAATCAAACCATGCCAAATCCCCTCTTAAGCCATATGGACCTATCTCCATAAGCTTAGCCAAATCTCATACAAATCAATCCAAAATCCATTGGTTTCTTTATAAACATATTACTCCATCATTTATACTCATAAATGTAATCGAAACTCACCTTCCAATGACCAAAAATAAATCAAACTAAATCAATTCCCTACTTAAGCTCTTTTGACCTACATCCTTAAGCTTGGTCAATTTGCTTCCAAACCACTCAAACTCAAATGATTTTCTCATGAATCATTTATATCTTTATTTATATTCTTAAATATAAATGAAATATAAATTCAAATAGGCAAAACCAAATCCAAAATCAAGTCAAAGTCCAATTTATACCCTTTAAGCAAATTTTTTGGACTTAACCAAATCCTATCCAAATCAAGGCAAAACTAATGGATTTTCTCTTAAATCAATCATTCCTTCAATCATCTATCCAAATATAAATAAAAAATACAATCATGAAGCCAAATCAAAATCAACTCAAGTCAAATTTCTTGGACTTAACCAAATCCTAGCCCATTTGACTTGAAATATTCAAATGAACCAAAACTCATTTGAACCCAAACCAATTGCAATTGAATTTATATGTAAATCTCAAATCCATATATAAACTCACTTAAATTAAACTCAACTCAAAATCAAGCCAACTAAACATAATTAGCTCACTTGACCCAAAGTGGCCAATTTCATAATCCAAAATCCAATTCAATTCAAATCAAAGTGAATTAAACCAATCTAAACTTCATGTCATGATTGTTGATCATCCTAGGTTAATCAGTTGGCATGAATTGGGTCAAACCAAGTCAACCCTTTAACCCATATGAACTCAAACTAGCCAAATTATAACCTCAACCAAATTGATTGCAACCAATGGCTCAAGTTCATTCCAAATTCATTATTAAACTTGACCAAAGCCATAATTGAGCCCAATTCGACTAGTTGGTCAACCTAACCCAACTTAGCCCAAATTGACCTAAAGGATCAAATTGGCCAAAATCCAAATTAAATCCAAATTGATTCAAACTAAAGCCTATAATTATTTTCAAATAACCAATTGAACTTGAACCAACACCCAACCCAAGCTTATTTGGCCAATTTGGTCAAATTGGTCAACTCGACCCATTTGACCTATATGAATCCAAAAGAGCCAAAATCAAATCCAGAGAAAATCGAACCAAACCAATGACACCAATACACTCCAAATGGTCATGTGAACTTAACCCAATCCTTGGTTTGACCAAATTAGACCAATTGGTCAACCTTACCCAACCTAACACAATTTGACCTAAATAGGTCAAATTAAGCCAAATCAAACCAAATGAACTCCGAATTACTCAAAATTTGGGCTAACTCACTTTTGAATCATCTCAAATCTGCTCAAATCAAATCCATTTCCAAATGACCAAGATATCCTTGGGCTAGGGCATCACATGAGGAAAATCACTTGGGGGAATGGTCATTTCTCTTCCTTGGCAACTTGGCAGCCATCTATTTGTCAACTTAGGCCCCAAGAACATAGGTCAACTTGACCCAAGGGTGGTTGGGTCTACCATGACTCATGGGGAGGTTAAATTACTTCCTCATTCCTATTGGAACACTTGGAAAGCCATAGCACACCAACCACTCCCATGGAAGCCACTCTCACACCCTCCTCCACTCAAGTGAAGCTAGCTAAGGTGATTCCCTACCCAAATTGAGCTCCCCATGATAGCCACTTTATCAAAATAGCCAAATAAAGCTAGTCCTTGATCAAGGAATGAGGGGTATACCCTCTTATTCTCACTCAAATCTTGAGATACACTCGATTCAAACCTTATAGCTAGAGACGCACACACTAGAGTGATTTCCAAGGTTTCTCGAGCTCCCTAACTATTCCTCTATTAATTTTATTAAAAACTGAAATAAGGGATAGGAATACAATTTCCATTTTCTCAAACCTCCATCAAAGTGCAATTAACTTTGCACACACCATTCTTGGAGTCAGACAAGCGAGAATGAATCATCTCCCAAGCTTCCCGATAATCGGAGGGTCGAGCTCGATCGAAGCTAACCACTTCCATCCTGTACCTTGGCCTTCCAAGAAATCCACTCAAATCAAAGCTTGTACTACCAATAGGCTTTGTTTCTACTAAACAAAGCTTCCTCAATCTTTGGAATTGTCAATCCTAAGCTCCAATGAGGTATGCCATTGAAACTAACCTTTAGCTTAAAATGGTTTGGAGCTTTTAAAGAAAAGTTGCATGTCATGAGATTTCCTCCTTTAGATATCTTCATTTTGCTTCCTTGATAGTGTGGAATCAAATTGATCTCCATTCGAGCTCGAGTAAGTTCAGATCGAGCAACGAACAATGGACGGTCTTTGTCTTTCACCGCTCGGGAGGAGACAGGTAATGGATCGTCTATTCCGCATGATCAGAATGGACAGTCCTGATCAAATCAAGCTAGATCAACCAAATTAATCATACTTAACTATGGGTTCGATCATGGTCATCCAATCTTTGATCAAACGGCTCATGATAAAGAGTCCACTCGCTAACTCCTATGCGATGTGATAACTTAAATAACTAATTCTGGCGCACCATGTGGAAAGCATGTCGTGTCGATGCCACATTGTACCCAGATTAGGCTTCAAGTTAAGTAATCCATTTTTAATGTTAAAACTTCCAAAATTCATAACTAATTATAGAAAAATCCAAAGGCTCATTCTAAAGTTATTTTAGAGAGGAATCCATTAATTGTAATTTTGGCTTAATTAAGATTAAATTGAAAACTTAATTAGCTTGATTACTCCTTAATTAATCATCCAATTGATTTCAAACTTTTAAGGATGTTTAGGGAGATGACCTCTACCTCCCCTATTTTTCTTGGAATTTATTGGTTGGTTAATTAAGTAAATTGATTGATTAATCCTTAATTACCTTTTTAACTTAATTAATTGATAATTAAAGATATGAATAGTAATTAATTTATTATTTGGACTCCTTAATTACTGTTGAACAGTAAGTAGGCTTAGGGAATGAGATTGGGGCTTCTCCCCTAATCCTTTCCCTAATTTTCCATCTTTTCATCCAAAAAATACTAATTAATGATTAGTTAATTAATCAATGACTTAATTGGCTAAATTAAAAATCAACTTATATGAATTCATGCTTGATTAAATGGATAACTTATCGAATTTGGTTGGAACCTCCTTTCAAACCTTTTTCTCTTAAGTCCATTTCATTTTGAAAAGATAATCAAAAGTTGATAATTAAGATAGAGGGAAATGAATTAATGGACTAATCCTTTGATCAATTAAATTAAAATTCAAATTAAATCTAATTTCCCTAATTAATCCTTGGGTAGTTCTTTAGGTGTTCAATAACCTAAAGAGAGCTATTGAAATTATGCTTAGCTCACATGTGTGAGAAAACCATAAAAGTAATTAAGTGAGTTCCTTAAGCTTAATTAATTAATGATCATGAGCTAATTGCATTAAGCGCCTTTAATTTCATAGGGGCATTGCTATTTAATTTTCAATTTATTTGCATATCATATTAGCTCATAATTATTTAATTAATTTCTTTTAGGTAACATAATTAAGGGTTTAATTAATTGATTTAATCCATGCTTAACTAACCAATTCATAAAATCAACCTAATTACTTTTCATTAAATCAAATTAATTCACATATGGGCAATGGGATTAGGATTAGCCAAACTTTCTCACATTTCATAAATCAAATAAAACATGAAAATGGAATTAAGGAACTTTGGTTTGTTTTAAATGACTTTGTTTAATATGATTGTCCATAGGATTTAATTAGATTGAATGAAATTATGTGATTATGTTCTTTTATTTCTCTTCAATTGTATTAAACGTTGCATGCCACTTGTAATCATGCATTCATCCTTTTCAAAAATTAATCAAATAAAATAACTTATTTTATGTCAAGTTGCATGTGTTGGCTTAAATTAAAAATATGCTTGGCTATTATCACTATTAAATAAAAAATTAAATGTAAAGTATATAAATCAACTATAACACATAGAGTAATGATAATTATGAGTATTTATAAGCTTGTATGTGGTTACAACTTAGAACATGTGATTTGAAGTTCTCTTTCTTTTTAATCTTCATTAATTCACATAAGGATATGAATATTAACAAGTGTATAGTTCATTTGAAAAGGACACAACACTTGCTTGGGTTTATTCTTATGTATATCCATGTTAGAATTTAAATAGAATTTTAGCTCACATGTATTAAAAAAATCAAAATATAATTGTTGCATGGTTTACATTCTTATAATTGCTTGTATACTCATGAGTATTTAAGAATAGTAGGTATATATTTAGTCTGGTCACCCAGGGATGCATGGCTTTAAGTAGCCCCAAAGAGGTTCCTACCTCATTCACCTGGTCAAACAATGGTGAAGTACTTGCTTATAACTTTTATACACTTGTGTGTGCATTTGGCTAATGAGTGAAAATTTCACCATATTCCATATGCATAATTCAAAATAAAAAAGTATAATTTTTGCATGATTTCCATTCTTATAGTTGTTTATACATCCACATGTATTTAATAATAGGGGGTATATCTAGCATGGACACTTGGGGACGCATATCTTTAAGTAGCCCCAAGGAGGTTCCTACCTCATTCACCGGGTCAAACAATGGCTAAGTACTTTCTTAGAAATTTCATACATTTGAATGTGTATTTAGCTAATAAATGAGAATCCTCTTTTTTTTAAAAAAATCATTCATGCATCCCGCATTTAAGTGTGCAAAAAATATATTGTATGCATAGATATGTTTAGGACTTAATCATATGCATGCTAGATATGATGAAAAAAAATGAACAAACATGTGTTATGTGATAGTAATTAACTCTAATTAATCTTAAGATGCCTTTCTTATTGAATAAAATAATTTAAAGTGAACCTAAACTTAGGATTAATTAAAATATGTAATAAGCCATTCATTAAAATGTATTGATTAATTAATATGATTTTGATGTGGCTTAAGGTAGGGATAAAAGAGGGCGATCTTCTCCCTCTTTTTCTCTTTATAACACTTAGTTATTATGTGTAAACCAAGTGAAATGAAAGAAAACATTAAGTAAAACTTATAAACCAATTAAGCCACTTAAAGTGAAATCATCCTTTCTCACTCAGAAAATTATAACAGAGCCTGGTTAAGACATACCACATAAGCTTTAATAGACACACCTTAGATTACGTCACCACTTTTATCCTTATGTTAGGGCAGTGCATGGCTTAATGTATGTTTGGTTTTATGATGTATTATTGTAGAATTGATCTTAGGGTATATGCTTTATAGACTAGATGTTAGGTCGTGATTAGCCTAATTATATTTTCTATAAGAGATTGTGCTTAAGGGATGCTTAAAATAAATATAAATGCTCTCTTTTGCTGGTTGCATAATCCCTAAGAATAATCTAAATTAGGACATGTGGACTTGGTTACCCTTGTGGTACTAAGTCCAAATTATACATATAACTGCTTAGTTTGTATGGTGTGTTTAGCTAACACGTGTCTTGCAAGTATAGTTTGATTTTATTTTTTATATTTTAATGTAATTTTGCATTAGGAATTAGGATTAATGTTATGGGGGATTAGGATGAATGGAGGCTAGAAGGCTTTGTCTTGGGAGGCCCCAGTGATGCCTTTGAAGCAAGCAAATCCAATCGAGGAATGAAGGAGACATGAAGAATTAAGAAATGAAGACCTCCGTAGTATTTATTTATTTGTAATTGTAATTATTCTTTCATATACCGGGTTGTATAAGGGTAGAGCTCGGCTACCCATTTCTCTTTTTGGGTTGTATGGCGGTACATGATCGCACCGGCTTGTTATTCTTTTACGTTGGGTTTATAAATTATTTGTTATTTTGTTTACAATTGCAAAATAGAAATGACATGTTTCTTTCTGGTTTCTTCATATATGGTGAATTAACGTGTGGCCTAGATCTAGTTAGGCTCTTAGGTAAAATTAATATTTCTACCCAAACTATAACTCATAACCTCATTTAAAGCCTAGGTATTAAATCAAGATAACTAAAAGATTTAGCACCCCCCCTTAGCTGGATGTTGTATGCTTAATATCATGCATGTCATCTTATTTCACTTTTGATAAGAGAAAGTTCCATTCTTGCATAATAGGGGAAGGCTTGACCTTTGAGGGTCTCCCCTGTGGTGGAAAATATCTCTTTCTCTCTGATTTATCCAATAACCTCAATTTATCATGCATTTAGACATATAAAAATCCCACAGCTTTTGTCAAGATAAAGAGTCCAAAATTAAATAAAAATTGAAAAGGTTTACAATAGACTAAGTCATTATTCATACCACTCATGCTCTAGTCTCTTAAAGAGTGGGTTTAAAGACTTTAGTTTCTTTCTAAAAATAACATCCTAACCATCTTGCAAAACATATGACTTGACCACATGGTTTTAAGGAGGAGTTAGTTGGTTTCTACCTGCGGTTATAAGTCTAGTAAATGGGTGATTTACCCTCTCTTGTGGAGGTAAACCATATACCCATCTTTGCTTATATTTAGGATGTGCTTTGGCCTCGCTAAAGCTCCCTTGATTTATGATGAGGTTACTATTTTCCTCGATAAGCATAAGCCCTCACCTCTTAGGCTTTTAACAATCTTGTATTGAGATTATAAGTCTAGCTTTTTAATAAATTTCAACTCAAACATGTAATCCTCCTCGATATTTGGAGACCTACTTTAATCGAGTATTCTAAGGAATTCACTTTTCTTAGGATGTAAACTATGGGATTGCCCCATGGAACTAGAACCTCGCTTAAAAAAGGCTTAAATAACATTTAGTTTTATTTATTTTAGTTTAGTTTATTTTTATTTAGGTTTTATTTCATTTAGGGTTTTGGTTTTATTTTTTATTTATTTTAGGTTTTTTTATGTTTAAGTTTTATATTTAGTTTTAATTTTATTTAATGTTTATTTTATTTTTATTTTAGGTTTAATTTTTATTTTGTTTAAGTTTTTTTATTTTTTATTTTAGTTTAGGTTTTTATTTATTTTATTTTAGTTTAGGTATTTTCTATTTTTGGTTGGTTTAGTTTAAGTTTAGTTTATGTTTTTCATCTATTTTATTTTTTTATTTTATTTTGGTTTAGGTTTTTTCATTTATTTTATTTTTAGGTTTTATTTAGTTTAGGTTTAGGTTTTTAACTTTTTATGATTTAGGGTTTAGGGTTTAGGGTTAGTTTAGGGTTTAGGATTTAGGGTCCACGGTTTGGGGTTTAGGGTTTAGAGTTTAGGGTTTAGGGTTTAGTGTTTAGGTTTTAGGGTTTAAGTTTTAGGGTTTAGTTTAGGGTTTAGGGTTTTAGGGTTTATGGTTTAAGATTTAGGGTTTTAGAAACCCCATGTAGTATTTTATTACCATGAAAAGAGGGTTACAAGGTCCTTAAAGGGGATAAACTCTAAAAACCACTTTCAAAGAGCAATCAAAAAGGAGTAGATCCTATCTAAGTACACCAAAAGAAAAGAAGACATAAAGCAATCAAAAGATACAAATAGATTAACATAAAAGCCAAAGGAAGATTAGGGCCAATGCTCATAGACGTGAGAATGCATGACACTATGGAGCAAACCTGCAAGGGGACAAGAGAGAAGCACCTACAGAAATGTAAACAGAAAGAAATTAGAGCAGTTAATGTAATACAAGCATAATGATAACTGAAAATAGCATAATCTGAGAATGATAGTAAAGAATTGTGATAGAGGAGGCCTCACATAGTGGCGATGCAAATATGTGCATCCAAACTTTGAAGGGTTACATCACAAGAGCTACTACCAAACCAAAAGGGAGGAAATCATCAACCATCATAGCACAAACATGTGTGAAGATAACGAGATGTTGAAAGTCTTATGGGCTTTATTACCGCAAAACCTAAATAAAACTATATATAATATAGAGGAAATTGCAAAGGGCAAAAGATAAAGGGTCCCATGTAAGAAAAGTATCATCAATAGTCCCCCGACATGAGGATACTTATACATATGAAAAGGCCGATAAAACCATCCACAAGAAAATATAAGAGGTATTTTAAAATCTTGCTAAGCAAGTCGATGAGCCTATAAGTAACACCATCCCAAACATATGATATATATATGAATCTTTAGCCAGAGTACAACCTAGAAGTAAAGTCCAGAAAATGAGCCCAATCATAATAATGAATGCAAATGTGAACAAACCCCTTATTAATATCCACATCAATAGTTGGCAAAAAGCAATTGTAAAGGAAGGAAGCATAACACAATACCAAAAATAACACCAAATATAGATGGTCAACACAGCCCGAAAGATGTTGGACAAAAAAATTGGATAATCGGATCAAGAAACAACCAAGAAGCAAAAAAAGGCAAGTATCCATAGTACCACCCATTCAAAATAGACATTGCATTCCAAGGAGATAGCAGCACAAGCCTAACTGAACCTAGATGGGAATAGATACAACAATAGTTAATGTAGGTAACATCTATCGAAAATGAGCATCAAACACAAACATAGGGAAATCAGAAAGCCAACCCCAACAACAAAATAGTTAGTGCAACATTAGAAACCACCAGAGGATAAATCAAAATGGGGATTCAAATTAGGGTCCTCATTAGAATCTAGAAAAAAATAAGACAATAGATAACCAAGATAAAAAAATAGCCAAGACAGCAACAGCCAAGACAACAAGGGACAGTAAGATGGCCATAGAACTTCTCAATCAGAGTAGACATTGCAATAGTTAGTAACCAAGTAGATCGAGCATAAAAACATGGATTGAAAAGCAGCTCAAATGACCAAAACAGAACAACAAAGTCAAAAATAGCTTGCTGAACATAGGACCTTAAAGTCCTACAACCAACAAGGATAGAGCCAACATTGGAATCTAGAGAAATAAGGATAGCAAATATCCAAGACAATAAAAAGCCAAGACAGAAACTATGGCGAGAACCACCATTAGAATAAACGGTAATAGATACAAGTTTAATCAAAAGAAGATGGAGAAAAGAGCAGCAGATAAAGTAGTCCATAGAATTCAGATGATAAGCATATAATAACTAATAAGGAGATTCAAATCAAAAGCCACCAAGCAATCAACAACTTTATTAGAGGCTTACTGAACAAAACAAACCAAAACCCCAAAAATAGTATGTAGAGTATTAATCTAGTTCAGCCAACAACCCAGATAGTAATTACCAAGAGGCAGGCCAAAAGTCCACCCATTCGGAGTAAATAGAGAATATGTAAAGATCCAAATAATCAGATGGAAAATCACAAGGTTCTGCATAATTTGAATAGAAACAAAGGGGATAAAATAGCAGTAGGAGAAATCAGTGTTAATTGTTACAACAAAAATAGTCGAGAAACAAAAGGCTAGATAATAACCACAAAGATAAACACTGGACAAGGAACCTAAAATAAAAAAGCCAACAGTGGTAGCAATTAAATTACACCACCATTTAAAAATTCCAATAAAAAATAGAGATGTAAAGTACAAAGGGTTCAAAAGATAATCAACAAAAAAACCTTCCGGATAAGGATGATCTTAGTATTAAACCCACATCCACATTAAAGGCAAACGAGAAGCCATAAGTCCAAACCTATAAGGAATTAATAAAATTGAACAAGAAATTGCAAAATCTCTCTTGGAAGATTGGGAATATGAGGTTAGAAAAATAATCGAAGATAACACCAACACCCTGAACCAAAATAAACAACCCCGAATAGCTTTGGATAAAAGACTCAATGATCCAGACCATCCAACAACCAAGAAGGAAAATAATAGTAAGTTGGCCATAAAACCAACCATTTAAATTATACAATGCATAAGTTAAATCGATAAAAGGAAGAGGTCCGCCAAGACTAGGAACCAGATGTAAAATAACATGGTGAAAATAGACATCTGGTTTTAAAAGACAAACATTTAGAAAAATAAGAGAGATAAGATAGTCAAAAATAAAAGCCATCTTGCGCCTACAACCTCAATCAGCCAACAATAAAACAAAATAAAACCCCAGAAGCAGCATGAGGAGCAATAATCCAAATCAACCAACATCTAGGACAGTAATTACAAACAAGCTGGATCTGCACAATTATAATAGAGCCAAAAGGTAAAAAATAATAGATTAATTGATCGAACACCGGATGAGAATAATAAAAGACAGCTAAGAACACAGCAATAAATACCAACAAAACATAAGGTTAGCTAGAGGTTGTGAATCCAGAACCCATAGGTTAGAAAACACTACAATTGCAAACCATAGGATAAGCTAATAAAAGTAGGGGAATAGAGCTACCATAAGGGTTCAAGGGCATTATCAATAAATCCTTTAGAGAAATTAGGTAGCTGAAAACCATTGAGAAATCAGAAAGGAATTCATTAAACAAAAACGCAAAGAACCATAAACAAAGGTTTAGGTTTAGGTTTAGGGTCAAAGGGTTTAGGGTAAGGTTTAGGGTTTAGTGTTTGGGGTCAGGTTTAGGTTTAGGGTTTAGTGGGGGATTTATGATTGATTTAGGGTTTAGGTTTAGGGTTTAGGAGTTTGGGTTTAGGAGTAGGGCTCAAAGAGGGTTTAGGATTTAGTTTAGGTTTAGGTTTAGGGTTAGTTTAGTTCATGCTTTAGGTTTAGTTTGGCATTTTTTAAGACAAGGAGTTTAGGAAGGTCAGAGTGTTTTAGGTAGGGCCCAGGGCCCAGGGCCCAGGATTTAGGGCCCAGGGCCTGGGAAGGCCCAGGGCCCAGAGCCTTCAGTGAAAGCCCAGGGCCCAGGTTTATGATTTGGGGTCAGGATTTAGAGCCCAGTGTAGGGCCCATAGAGTTTAGGGTAAGCACAATAAGTAGTTTAGGGTTTAGGGTTTAGTAGGCCCAGGGCCTAGGGAGTGTTTGGTTTAGGGTTTAGGGCCCAGGATTTAGGGCCCAGCCTTTAGTGAGGGAGTTTTTTTATCAGGTAGGTTAGTTGTTATAAGTTAGTTAGGAAGTTTGGTTAGGGTAAAGTTTAGGACATTTTATTTATTTTAGTTTAGCTTTAGGTTTTATTTATTTTTATTTTAGCTTTAGGTTTATTTTTTTGTTTAGGGTTTAGGTTTTATTTTTCTATATTATTAGGTTTTATTTATAGGTTTATTTTTTAGGTTTAAGTTTTTTATTTAGTTTTTTTATTTTATTTTAGGTTTATTTTATTCTTATTTTATTAGTTTAATTTATTTATTTTTTATTTTTTAGTTTAGTTTAAGTTTTATTTTATTTTATTTTAGTTTAGTTTTTATTTTTTAATTTATTTTAATTTTATGTTTAAGTTTAGGTTTTGGTTTTGGTTTAGGTTTTAGTTTAGGTTTTTATTTTATTTTGTGTTTTATTTTATTTTGCTTTAAATTTTGTTTATTTATTTTAATTTTAACTTTTATTTAGTTTAGGTTTAGGTTTCTAGCCTTTTAGGGTTTAGGGTTTAGGGTTTAGGGTTAATTTTTTTTGGAAACCCCGTATAGGGGGAATTTTATTGTCACAAAAAGAGGGTTACAAGATCCTTAATAGAGGATAAACTCTAAAACTATTGCTCAAAGAGCTACAATTAGCCTAGAGAGTAAATCCCCTATCTAAGTACAACCAATAGCAAAATAAAAAAGAAAAAGAAAGCAAAAGATACAAAATGATTAACATAGATAAGCCAATGGATAGATCTAGGCCAAAGCTCTTTAGGATGATAGAAAGCATGGCACTAGGGAGCAAACCTGCAAGAGAAAAAGAGAAATGCATCTGCAAATAAGTAAAAAGATAAAAATTAGAATAGTTAAAGAAATACAAACAAAGTGAAAAATTAAAGCAGCATAAATTGAGAAAAATTATAGAGAAGTGTGTGAAAGAAGGCTCGGGCTCAGTCACACCAAATTACGGTAGATGTAAATATGAGCATCCAAACATCAGCAGAAGGGTTACATCATAAAAGCTACTACCAAACCAAAAAGGAGTGAAATCATCATAACCATCATAGCCTACAAACCTATGGGAAGATAGCAGCCACTTGTTGAAAGTCTTATGAGCCTTAGTACTGCAAACTAAACAAAGCCACATACACTATAAAAAGGAGACAATAAAGAGAGGAAAGGGGATCCCATGCGGGATAAATATCATCAATATAGTCACCATAGCATGAGAATCCCTACACATATGAAAATGAACCATCTTTGATCCACCTTTTAATAGAGCCAAGAGTATAATTAGGCGATGAAAACCCACCACAAGAAAATAGCGAAAAGGCTAGGTAGAGGATAGAAATAATATACAATCGAAAACCTAGTAATCCTACTAAGAAAATCAATTAGCATGTAAATAACACCTTCCCAATCATATGGGACATATATGAACTTACAGCCGAGTGACCAAGAATATGGCCCAGAAAAGGAACCCATTCAGAATAAGCAATGCAGATGTTAACAACCCCCTTTGTTTATAATCATTGTAGAAATTAATAACAACATATGTAAAGCAAGACAGCATAACCCAAACCCAAAATACAACAGGAAATGCAGAAGTTTAATAGAACCAAGATGGGAATGCAGTAGCAGATTAGGTGGACCTGAAGCCACAAGTAATAAGCTGCACCCCACCGTAAACAACACCAAATAAAGACAATCAGAGAGACAACCCCAGAAGCATCTTGTTGGGCATAAAACTTGATAATCCAGTTCAGCCAACAACCAAGGCTGCAAATAGTGGCCATAAACCACCCATTCGATAAATGCATATAAGTTAATAACCAAAGGTAATAGCATAATCACGTGATGCACAAGTCTAACTAAACCAAGATGGAAAAATATAAATAGAAATAGACTACAAACATCGGTGATGTGATAGCCATGTAAACAACAAAATAATAAAAATAACCCTGAAACTAACATGAGACCAAAATCCAACCAACAAATAAAATAGCAAAACAATTATTGCACCCACCATAAGATAATCCAAGAAAACATAGGTACAACATAGACTCAAAGGGGTTCAAAGGAGAGCAAATATTGAAATCCTTCAAGATAAAGAAAAGCACTGCCAGTAAGCCAACATCATTAGTAAAAATAGAGAAGGAAATCAAGAAGTAATTTTGATCCTACAAAGAAACATAATAACAAGATTTGCTTTCCTACAGTTGTGGAGGTGAGGTTAGAGCATAAGAGGGGCCACAACCCTTAAAGAGAGAAAAGATAGATAAATTAGTCATGAAGCTATACAAAAATATTGCAATTAAACAATGAGACAACAAATTAATGAGCCCCAAGTAAATTTCTAGAAAAGGAAAAGCAACAAAACACAACCTTAATCATAAAATGGAAAATAGATAGTAAGACCCATAAACAAAATATTGATGGCAAGAAGTCCACTGTGACGAAAGTAGCAAAGTAAAACATTTCCCTCAACAGATATCGATAAGTGAAAATATCTCCATCTAGCAGGTTAGAAAAACATGGAACAGCTTACCATTAATAGTGGAAACAACAGAAGCAGTAAGACCCTAAATAAGGTTTTGGTAATTAATCCAGCAGCAGATGCCACAGAGATCACAAAATAACTAGAAAAGGGTATCAGGAAGATGCAACAATGAAACCTAGGGAAATAACAACACTAAATAGAAGTTGGTCATGCTGTTAAATAGGTAATACAACAGGCCAAAACAATAGGATGAATTAATTGAGGTAAGGAGTCGATTGACCAAATTAACCAAACCATACAAATGTTTAGGAAGTGTAAGTTGATCAAAGAATTTTATGCCATCTAATCTAGCACCAGATTAGCAAGGTAATCAAGACATGCATTACCTTCACGCCATACATGAGTGATTTTAAAATAGAGTTTAGAAAGGAGAGCTCTAGTGCTTTTAGAAGGTAGTACAATTGTATTGCCCACTTTGGTGGAAGTCAAAAGATCAATTAGTAACAGGCATCCACCTCAATCCAAATATTGAGCAACCTTTTGAAGGCAAATCTCAATAGCTTTGTAAACCCATTAAGCTCGAAAAGAACGAGCAAGTATTAAGGGGTAAGCAAAAGCACAAAGGACTTTACCATTAAGGTTTCAAAATACCACCACTGCCAGAAGCATTTTGAGAAACAGAGCCATCAATTTTAATTTTAATAGTATTAGCATGAGATTTTATCCAATAAATAATCTTGTCATCTTTACAGTTGGGTTGATCCGATAAGTTAAAACCCAATTTATTGGCCACAAATTTGTAGCCTTTGAATTAATTGTAGTTAATTAAATTAGCATTAAACAAGGCATGGATTTTATTTTTAATTCTAGCAATTATGCTCATATGGTTCATAAGAATACCACATTGTTTTGCATCATTTCTATCCACCCATATAAACCAAGTAAGAGTCATACCAGTTATCACTTTAATGTGGCCTTTAATAGTGTTTTCAAAATAAACATCAAGAAGTTGGTATAGAGTTAAGGAGACATTGAATTTGACAATATTAAAGAGTTCATCATACCAAATCTAAAGTTTGGAAGCAATGGCTCAGTTAATAAATACATGATTCACATTCTCAATCTGAAAGCAGCAGTAGCATTTTGAAGGTAAGTAAAAACTTTTACCCCACATCAAGGAGTCAACGGGGATGAAGTTTTTCAAAATATGCCAAGTTAGAAAGAATAAGAAATAGAATAGTTATTCCAAAGTTTAAAAACACATTGGAGAAATCATGAGCTTCTTTAATATGAATCCAGACATTTTTAATGTTGAAATCACAATTTTGGGAAAGCTTAAAAAGGATCTCATCATGATTGCTAGGAATGATAGGAATAATAGTAAGCTTATCTAAAAGAGAGAAAGGAATATAGTCAGTAAGCTTACTATTGTTCCACTTATTATTCTACAAAGAGTTCACTTTAATAGCGAATGGAGTGGGTAGAAAGTAAATCATCAATGGACCCACCTCCAGTCTAGTTATCTTGTCGAAAGAAAGAGTTACCAGAGTTAATCCCCCATGAGATTAATGATTCTTCCTCCCATTTGATGGAACAAAGTCTTTTCCATATAGGAGAGTCTCCCACTTTATAAGGGCAAATGAGAGGGTGCTTACCCTGGCAGTATTTGGCAATCATGAATTTAGCCCAAAGACTATTGTTGCTCCTAAAATTCCACCAAAGTTTATAGAAAAAAGCAATGATAGCTTCCCTGATTGGCTTACAGCCAAGCCCACCTTCAGCAAGAGTGCCACAACTTTTATACCAAGAGGTCCAATGTATTCTATTAGTAGAATTGTTAGAACCCCAAAAGAATTTGTTAAGGAGGCGCTCAATTCTGTTAATGGTTGAATTGGTTGGTACAATGGTTTGAATGAGATATAAAGGCATGGAGTTAAGGGTACTCTTAATCAAAGTGATCCTACCACCAAATGAGAGTAAATAAAATTCCCATATAGAAATTTTATGAGAGATTTTTTAGATTAACTCATCAAAGAGATGTGATCTTTTGACCTTTAAAAGTGGAGCACCAAGATATTTAATAGAAGTTGTTGCTAAAAATTAGTAATTCTCAAGATTTGGTTGATCCTATTACTAGAGATTTTAGAGGAAGGAATGAAATAACTTTTACCATCATTAAGAAAGAGACCACTTTCATTACCAAATTTATTTAAAAGATTCTTAATAGTTTTAATGTGATGAATAGAGGCATTGCAAAAGATTATGAAGTCATCAGCAAAGCTAAGATGAGAGACAGGAAGATCACCTTGAGTTCTAAAAAACATGCTAGGATTATTATTGAAAAGATCATTAAGATTCCTAAAAAGATATTCAACAACAATAATAAAAAGAGAGGGAGATAAGGGATCTCCTTATCTCAATCCAAGCATAGAAGGGAAAAAACCTAGGGACTCACCATTCATGATAACGGAGAACCAAACATTGGTAATACAATTTTAATGACATGGATAAAATAGTCAAAAGAAAGCAAACAAATGTAGAATTTGAAGAGAAAATTCCAAGAGAGGTTGTCAAAAGCTTTAGAGATGTCCAATTTGAAAGGATGTTACCACCTGGTAGAAGCATCAAGGTCATGAATCGCTCTTGGGCTAAAGAATGTTGTCGATACTCTACCTTTAACAAACCAATTTGGGGAGAAATAATTTTAGGCAGCAGCGGACTAATTCTATTGGTAATTAATTTAGCAATGAGTTTATGAAAGAAGGTGCAAAGGTTGATAGGTCTGAAATCGCCCCAAGATTCAGGATTATTAATTTTGGGAATGAGAACAATGGAAATGCTTGAAAAATATCTGGGTAAAGGATTGCCATCGAAGAAATCAACAACAGCATCGACAAGGTTAGACTTAATAATAGGCCAACAATGCTAAAAAAATTGAGTCATGTAGCCTTCAGGGCCAGCAACAGAATCAGTGTTCATGCAATTAAGAATACTACTAATCTCAGCTTTCATAAGGCGCATATTAAGCAAGTTATTGTCATCATTAGTAATTGTTGAGGGAATCAGGTGAGATTTGGAGAGAGCTTCTAAAGAAGGGTTGTTGTTTAATAAGTTTTTAAAATGATGTATGACAGAATCTTTAATATCATTATTGTCTGTGATCCAGCTATCGTTATCAGTTTTAATTTTTTAATAGAGTTTAAGGCTTTCCTTTTTTTTTGAAAAGAGCATGGAAGTACCTGCTATTTCTATCACCATCAGCAATATATTTGCTAGTAGCCTTTTGCCGCCAGTAGGTTTCCTCCATATTCTGATAGTTAACCAAGTTATCTTTATCTTCATTCAACTCCTTAAGTTTAGTAGAATTAGTCAAAATGACATCTTCAAGAGAACAAACTAATTGTTCCATACTTTTGATATTGGCAAAAAGATGTTTAAAATGATGCTTGTTCCACCAATTTAGGTTTTGTTTAAGTCTTTTAAGCTTAATCGAGGAATCATGCCCTTAACCAATTATCCAAATGAAGAGGAGCCATCCGTTAATGGATACAACATTTATGAAATCAATGTGTTGGATCCACATATTTTGGATCGAAAGAGGTTGGGAGGATAATCTATTAGAGGATTTTGGAATAAATCAAAAGCGAGCATGATCGACAAATTTCTCAAATGTTCAACAAAAGTCCATTGATCCAAAGAGAATTAAAAGAGTCCTATCGCCGCGCCAGAGTCTAGAGTTATGCCATGTATAACTTGAATAGCCAATATCAATCAATCAAGAATCATATTAGAAAAGTCTTCCATGGAATGAGAGTTAGGAGTGTAACCTCCCCTTCTTTCTGAGGAAGAGAGAATAGTGTTAAAATCATCCACAACTAACCAGGGTTTGTTGACCGAGGAGGCAAAGGTTCTTAAGTTGTCCCAAAAAATGTTCCTACCATTTATTATTACAAGAAGCATAAATAAAGGAACCTAGAACAAAAATTCACCCAATGAGATGTGGACATTAACCAATTGTTGAAGATCATCAAGGATAGATATGTTGACTAAATTATTCCAAAAAACCAAATTTTATTGCTAATATAAAAAAAAGTTTTGAAAGCCAAGCATTCTAGAAACATGGTTGATCTTAGAAGAGTGAATGAATGGTTCAATAATAATAAGGCTATGTTATGAATAAGATAAAGACTTTTAATAGTGGAAAATGAGAGTCCCAATACCCTAAACATTCCAAATTAGTAAGTTGATCATAATAAAATAAGAAAATAAAGGAAAAGAGATAACTAAAGAAATAATAATGTAGGAAGAAAAGAAAATTATAAATAGTTAATTATGAGAAGTTAGAGAAGATCTAGTAGTTCTAGTGGAGCTATTAGTGAACATTTCTAGCTTTAAGTGATTTTTTTAAAATAGTTTGAAAAGGTCTATTTTTGTCCAAAGAATCACCATCCGAGAGAGCGATTTGTGATATTCAGAATAGGACCTATATCAATCAAAGCATTTCTAATGGTGATTTCCCCTTCTTCAATGTCAAAATTAAGCTAAGAAAGTGGGTTAGCATATGTATCATTCTGAAGAGTAGGAGAAGGAGAGGTTGTGAACCAATTAATAGCAAAGATTACATGCTCAGTTTCAGAATTAGTTTTTAGATTTTGTTCCATCATCAAAGGATCAGCAATTTTCAGATTTTGTTCCTTCATCAAAGGATCAACTCCAAAATTTGTTTTTAGATTTTGATCCAACCTAAAATTTCCATTCAACTCACCACTAAGGTTCATATGAGTCTCCTCGGGTTCACTAGCCAAAAAGGGTAGGTTTGGTAGTCAAGGTATTGTCTTGAGTAGCCAAATTATTACAATTAGAAGAAATGATAATTAAGCTATCATTAGCCTCCTCATGAACCTCATAAGCATTATTTTTTAACATGCTTAGATTGCTCCAATAGACAAAGCGTGGATAGAAAAGGAGTAGGGTAGGGGGTAGGATTTCCATTTTGAGTGACTTTAGGCACATAAGAAAATTTACTATTCTTTCATTTGATAGAGTAAGATTAGTATCAGCAATTTTTCTTTTTAAGTTGAGGATGCAACACAAAACATGAATGATCATGGCCATGAATCTTACAATGTGTGCAAAAATAGGAAAATTTTCAAATTCAACTTTTGATTATAACCAAACTTCGAGCCAATCCAAACTTCTTTAGGATGCTTTTAGTGATATCAATTTCAACCAAAATATGAGCAAAAGAAGGTCGTGATCTCACAGCGGTGGCCTGATAAATTTGAAAAGGTCGACCAAAGAGAGCCCCAACTACAAAGAGAACTTGATGTAATAATGTATTCTCATATTAGGAAGAGCTAGCCATATAGGAATAATTAGGGATTCCTCCTTTATATCAAAAAGAGGAGACCATTTCAGAAGTCGCATTTGACAATTAAAAATAAAGGAAGAGCGACGAGCAAAAACTCTTGAATAATCTAAGTCATTAGAGAGTTGAATTAAAATATTCCTTGGATCAATCAATTTGATAGTGAAAACACCTTAAAGTTAAAGGTTATGAAAAATGATCGGATGTTATCGATAGTTGTAAGAAAACTTACCAATTAATGAGAATTCAAAAAGATTCGCCAACTTTTCCACATCTAGATTTGAGAATATAATAGCAGGCATCCCACTAAAGGAGATTGAGATCAAATTCATAGAAGCATTAGGGGAAAGGTTATTACCAGATAATGCATCCTTAAAGGACTTAACTGTAAGCAGAGTTGTAGATGATTTTGGATCCATAATTCCATGTAAATTTGATGCCCAAGATGACGCCTCCAAGATGGATAAGCTCGGCTGTGCGGAAAGTAGCTTTTCTGCCATTGAAAGAGAAAATGGAAAATGACATTAGAGGATAATCAGAGATAAACAATCAAAAAAATTGATCATGAATGATCAAAATTTGACCAAGCCGTAAGGAAAATGATAACGGCGAAATGGGAAAAACATAATCGCCAGAGAGCATCATGGCTGAGAGGGTTTGGTGAGTATGGATTGGTTTAAAAAAAGGGTTTAGGGTTAGTTTAGGGTTTAGGGTTTAGGGTTTAGGGTTTGGGATTTAGGGTTTAGGGTTTAGGGTTTAGTTTGGAGTTTAGGGTTTTTGTTTTTTTTAATAGAGATCAAATTTAGATTCAACATTTCTAATTTTCAATTTCATTAGCCAAGTAACAAACAAAGTTTTCTAAGACATAAGAAACAACATAGATAAAAAATGAGCATGCATAGAGCAAATCAAAAACCCTAGACAACTAGTTTTATCTTTATTATAAAGAAATAGTTCCATAAATAATAGATTGAATTAGTCATTCTTTAGGTTTTCCATTTCCCATCAGAACCACCCCAGCCTCTCGAGTAGCGGATTGACCATCATATCTTCGATCTCTCCCTCTGCCACCACCACAGTTGTAACCTCTGTCGCTCCTCCCCCCTCCATAACCACCACTGCTCTGACTACCACCTCTATATCCACCAAGACTTCCAAGTCCCCCACCACCAGGATAACCACCCTTTGCTATCCTCCATAGATCTACACTAAGTCTGCGATGGTGATGTTCCCCGCCATTACGGTTTTGCCAATTGGGTTTAGGGTTTAGGTTTTAGGGTTTATACTTTTGAGTTTAAGATTTAGGGTTAAGGTTTAGGGTTTAGGGTTTTGGTTTATGCTTTTTTTAGGTTTAGTTTAGGTTTAAGATTTTTTTAGTTTAGTTTTATTTTATTTTGTTTTAGGTAAGGATTTATTTTATTGTTAAGTTTAGGTTTATATTTTTATTTTATTTAGTTTTTATTTTGGTTTTAGGTTGTTATTTTAGGTTTTATTTTTTAGTTTAGGTTTAGGTTTAAGTTTAGTTGATTTTAGGTTTAGGTTTTATTTATTTTAGTTTAGGTTATTTTTAGTTTAGGTTTATTTTAGTTTGTTTATTTTTTTTAGATTTAGGTTTTTTTAAATTTAGGGTTTAGGTGTTATTTTTTATTTATTTTTAGGTTTTATTTTTAGGTTTATCTTTTAGGTTTCGGTTTTTATATAGTTATTATTTAATTTTATCTTAGGTTTAATTTATTTTTATTTTAGATTTAGTTTTTATTTTATTTAGGTTTTTTATTTTTATTTTTATTTTATTTTTTTAGTGTAGGCTTAGGTTTTGTTTTAGGTTTAGGTTTTAGTTTAGGTTTTTCTTAATTTATTTTTTTTTTTTTGTTTAGGTTTAGGTTTTAGGGTTTAGGTTTGTGGATTTATGGGGTTTAGGGTTTAGGGTTTGTGGGTTTAGAGTTTAGCATTTAAGGTTTTATATTTTTTAGGGTTTAGGGTAGGTTTTAGGTTTAACATTTAGGTTTTAGTTTAGGGTTTAGGGTTTCATGTTTAGGGTTTAAGGTTTAAGGTTTAAGGTTTTCTTTTTTTTTTATTTCAACAACCAAGTAGCACACCAAGATTTCTAGGACACAAGCGATGACATAGATAAAAAATGTGCACGCATAGAAAAAATCAAAAACCTAAATAACTAGAACCATCTCTACTGTAAATAAATAGTTCCATAAGCAGCAGATCGGATCGATCCTTCTTCAGTTTCTTCAATTTCCCTCAGAACCACCCCCGCCTCTCGAGTAGCGAGATCCACCATCATATCCACAATCTCTCCCTCCGCCACCACCATGGTTGTAACCTCCGTCGCTCCTCCCACCTCCATAACTACCACTGCTTCGACCACAACCTCCATATCCACCAACACCTCCATAGCATCCAGCACTGTGATAACTTCCGCCTCCACCTTCGCCTCCACCATAAGATCTTAGCTGAGACTGGTTGACGGTGTTGTTCCTGCCATCAAGGTTTTGCCCAATCTTGAGGTTTAGGTTTATTTTTTTATTTATTTAGTTACTTTAAGTTTAAGTTTAAAGTTTAGGGTTTAGGGTTTAGGGTTTTATTAATAGTTTTTATGGTTTAGATTTATGGTTTAGGTTTAAGGTCTTGGGCTTAGGGTTTTAGGGTTTAAAATAGGGTTAGGGTTTAGCATTTAGGGAGGGAGGGTTTTAGTATTTAGGGTTAATTTTTTAGGGTTTAAGTTTATGGTTTTAGATTTAGGGAAGGTTAGGTTTAGGGTTTAGGGTTTAAGGGAGCTTTAGTAAGTTTAGGTTTAGGGTTTTGGATTTGGGAGGGGTTAGGTGTATTTAGAGGGAGTAGGTTTAGGATTTAGGGTAATAGATAGGGTTTAGGGTTTTGGGTTTAGGGTTTAGGGTTTAGGATTTAGAGTTTATATTTTAAAAAAGCAAAACCCCATAGGTTTAGTTTATTTAGATTTATTTTATTTTTATTTAGTTTATTTATTTATTTAGTTTATTTATTTATTTTGGTTTATTTAATTTAGTTTAGCTTTTATTTTAGTTTATTTTAGGTTTAGTTTAGTTTAGGTTTAGGTTTTAGTTTTATTTTATTTTATTTTTTTTTAGGTTTTATTTTTATTTTAGGTTTAGGTTTAGGTTTTTTATTTTATATTTTAGGTCTAATTTATTTTTATTTTATTTTATTTTTTTAATTTAGTTTAGGTTTTATTTATTTTATTTTATTTTAGTTTTATTTTTATTTTATTTTTTTTAGGTTCAAGTTTAGGTTTTAGTTTAGTTTTATTTTATTTTATTTTTTATTTTATTAGGTTTAAATTTTTTTATTTTAGGTTTATTTAATTTAGGTTTAGGTTTTATGATTTAGGGTTTAGGGTTTAGAGGTTTAGTAGGAGGGTTTAGGATTTAGGGTTTAGGGTTTGAAGTTTAGGGTTTATGATTTAGGGTTGTAGTTTTTACAATTTAGGGTTTAGGGTTTAGGCTTTAGGGTTCTAGGGTTTAGGGTTTAGGGTTTAGGGTTTTAGGGTTTAGGGTTTAGAGTTTAGGGTTATGATTTAAGGAGGGTTTTGGGTTTATGGCTTAGGGTTTAGATTCTAGGTTTATGGTTTAGGTTTTAGTTTTGGATTTATGGTTTATAGTTTTTTTTAAAAGAGAACAAATTTAGATTCAACGTTTCTTCTTTTTGATTTCATCAACCAGGTAGAACACCAAGTTATCTAAGACACAGACATTGACATAGATAAAAAATAAGCACACATAGAGCTAATCAAAAACCCTAGATAATTGGAACCGTCTCTACTGTGAAGACACAGTTCCATAAGTAGTAGATCGGATTGTCCATTCTTCAGTTTCTCCAATTGTAAAGACATAGTTCCATAGCTGGAATTGTCTCCACCCATGCCTCTTGAGTAGCAGGATCCGCAATCATATCCATAATCTCTCACTCTGCCACCATCATGGTTATAACCTCCATTACTCCTCCCACCTCCATAACCACCACCTCCATATCAACCAACACCACCAGATCGCCCACCACCATTATGATAACTGCCACCTCCGCCTTTGCCTCCAATGTCATATATAGATTGAGCCTGATTGACAGTGATGTTCGTGATGTCAAGGTTCTACCCATTCTTAGGGTTTAGATTTAATTTAGGTTAGGTTTTAGGGTTTTGGTTTATTTTTTTATTTATTTAGTTACTTTAGGTTTAGGTTTAAGGTTTGGGGTTTACAGTTTAGGGTATAGGGTTAGGCTTTAGAGTTTTTTTTTTTGAGAAAATTAGGGCAATTTTATTTTCTTAAAATAAGGAGTACGAAGTCCTTAAAAGGAATAAATCTATAAACTAATGCTCAAAGAGCTACAATAAAACCTAAAGAGATGAATCCCCAAACAATTACAATATTAAATAAAGAGAAGCAAAAGAAAAACCAAATCAGCAACAATAAAAGATCCATATAAGTAACAGAAAAATCCACTTGATTTCTTTGATGATAGCAAAATCCACTTGCAAGATTGCCAACCTATAAAAGAAATCTGCAACATACTAAGGAAAGGATGAGTACAATTAAGTAAGCATAAAGAGAAAGAGTGAAGAGAAAGAGCAAAGTAAAGAAAAGGCTCAGGCTTAGTCGCAATCATCTCAAGGAGCAACACTATACATAAGCATTCAAACTTGAGAAGAAGGGGTACAATTATAAATAGTGCTACCAACCAAAAGAAGAAAGAGAGAAACATCAAGGCCATCATAGCCAGCATACCTCATGTAGGCAGTCATCTAGAGATCATCATCCAACAAGGCTGCAAAGTCTTCCAACCAGTAAACAAAACATCCAAGTAGAAAACCATTAAAATAACCAAGCCTAGTTAAGGTAAAAAAGACATCCATCAGGGACAACAACAATACAATAGGAAAACCACCAAAGCCACCACCAAAAGGGAAGAGAATTACCAAAAAGTGCAAGCATCATTAACAGGGATAACAACATAATCCAGAAAAGATAGGCCCAAATCCAAAGAATCATCCTAAGATTATCCTGAAAGTAACAACAAACTAATACCCAAATATTAGTTTGCTACAAAATTGGCAAAGACACAACCCAATAGGAGGCCACCAAAATAATAAAGAAATAATTATGGTAATCACCCAGCCAAGCAAACAATCAAGGAAAGGCAAGCCTAGGAGGACCACCATCCCACCAGCAGCAAACCAAGGAGGAAAAGAACCTGATCAGAGCAAAATAAGGTCCCTTCCAGACCCCAGAGAATAAATAGTCATCACCAAAGACAAAATAGGCAGGCAACAATCACAAAACATCAACCTTCAAGCCACAAGTTAGAGGGAACATCCAACAGTCAGTAGTCATCAAGCCAAAATAAGAAAGGAAAGCATCAACCAAAAAAAATCTCAACACTAAGATTGAAATGAAAAGACCAATAGCACACTTAAAATAAAAAGCATCCAGGACAACCAGGTAGAGGGTAGAAATAAGCAGCAAGATCCACCAAACAAGGCAGCACTCATAGAAAATGAGGTTAGCCAAGACCCTAAAGAAGAACAACAAGGAGCAATCCCAATATGGGAAAGCACAAAAGCAGCTTAGGTAAGTTTTGATTATCTAATATAGTGAGCTCATTTAATTTAGCACCCAAATTGGCTAAGAAATGCATAAGTATTACCTTCATGAAGAATATGAGAAATTTTGTAGCAAACTAGAAATAAGATGATTTTAGTGTGATTAAGGAGATAAAATAAGTATGCATTCCCCATTTTATTAAAATTGAGCATATCAAGTAAAAGAAGAGCTTCAACTTCAATCCAAATATTAAATAGGCCTTTGTTCAAAAAATATCAATAGCTTTATTAATAGACAAAACAGGCTTTAAAGGGATAAGAAAAAGCACAAATGGCAGTTCCTTTCGATTATATAATAATACCACCAAACCATATTTATTAGGTGAAAATGAACCGT